>JANQDE010000108.1:307154-379444 GCA_037157785.1 Cephalotes varians | reverse complement strand
GGGGGGGGAGGGGGAGAGAGAGAGAGAGAGAGAGAGAGAGAGCGAGTTTCGCTGCGCTTTCTCTTGGAAGAGCATACTTTACATACCCTAGTGGATTTCTTTTCCCACTGATTACTATTACTGGTTACTAAGTTGAGAAAAAAGCACGCATTGAAAGAGGAAAGAGGAAAAACAAAGATAGCCGAAACACAAGACGAACAATGAAGTACCTTATCTTATTTTGATCTCTTGAAAACTCAGCTTAAACTAAAAAACCTAAGATGACTAAGAAAACAGACTAGAACGCTCTTTTAAAACTCTACATGGTTTTCAAACAAAAAAATTGCATAAACTATAATTTACATATATTAATGTAAGTGCAGACACGAGTTAACTCATGACCAGTCAGCACGTCTATTAAGCTGGCACAGCCAATGCAGCACAATCGGATAAAACATACACAAACATTTAGGGCTTTTTTAATGCTAATTTGTTGCTTTATTCGCGATTTCGTTGCGCAAGCCGATTCAATGAAAACAGTGGCTATGCTAACTTAAATTATAGTTAGCACAGCCACAAAAAAAAAATTAAAAAATACATATTTCTTTAAAGCTATTTTGTTGCTAATTGCTCTATTGCCAAGAAGATTGCAACATTTTTTATATATAAAAAAATAATAACTTTTAATTACGCTGAAATAACACAATATAGATAAATAATAATTTCCTTATATATTTTATCGTATTATATCTGACTGATTTTTGCTCGACATTTCGATTGAACACGATTTTGTTGCTCCATCCTTAACCGTCCAAAATCACCCCCGACTACTCCGCGTCAGCACAATGCTTTAAATTCGTTAATTTATCGAGTATCTCGATGGATTACGTCTTTCTGATTTTGTTGCTCGACATTTCGATTGAACACGATTTTATCGTTCCACCCTTAACCGTATAAAATCACCTCCGATTACTCCGCGTCAGCACAACTCATTAAATTTGCTAATTTACCGAATGCCTCGATGGATTACGTCTTTCTGATTTTGTTGCTCGATATTTCGATTGAACACGATTTTGTTGTTCCATCCTTAACCGTCCAAAACCATTCCCGACTACTCCGCGTCAGCACAACACTTTAAATTCGCTAATTTACCGAGTATCTCGATGGATTAATAGACGTCCGATCAGCAACGTTCGGATATGAAAACACGAGTATACTTGTAACTGGTCAGTAAAGTATTAAAAATCAACTCATTGAATTAGTTAATTGTGATAGTAAACAAATACGCGCAACGTCTTTGTTAAAAACTTTTTACGTTAAATATCAAGTGCATACTCGATTAATTTTCAAGTTTTTTTCTCGAAAACGGTCTTATTCGAGAAAAATTTATTCTATCATTTTATTTCATTTTGAGTCATAGAATCATTCTCTTTCCGGTTGTACCACGTATTTCAGCTTATCCTGTATAACAATGGAAAGATACAAGAGGTAATATATACAATATATATGTATGAATTTGGAAGGAAACAATTATAAATGCATTTAAAAATCAAAAATAGAGAGAAAAAGAGAGATAAAGAAACAAATGCATCAATTTAAAATTAAAATTGAAAATAATATTGGCTGGGTTGCTAAAGCAATTTTTGTCAATTTAACGAGTATAAGCCAGAGTATATATGATACGTATATAAATGAAACTTAGAGATCGAAACGAGTCCACCTGTGGTCGCAGGCACGGGTGTCGCGACGATTGACGCAATGACATCCGGGAATAGGCGGTCACCGCGTGCCACCGGTGCCATCGATGCATCTCGCCGCACTGCGCGCGCTCGTTACGAGGCGTTTGTCAGCGAACTGTGACGCCAATTAACACGCAGGGACCGCGGCTTTCCTCGCGGATATTTCACTATGAACGAAAATTGTTCTGGCTCACGCGGACATATTTAACCCTTAACCGGGCAAGGGAGTCTCAAAGGCCCAGAGAGTTTTGTCGCAAACATGCTATTTTGAAATGTAAAAAATGCGCTGAAATGCCGATAATTAACTCTTTCGATTTTGAGTTTTTTTCTTAAGTTTTGTGTTTTCTGATATTGAAATTTGCATTTTATTTCAAAATTTGTCTGAAGAATAATAGGGACTTTTGAGGCCCGAACTATCCGATTACGTAACTAATGCTTTGTGTCTAGTTAAAATTAAAGATCTTAAGCTTAATTATCTTACACACACACTATATATATATATATATATATATATATATATATATATATATAAAATGCTCTCCACACGGGATCCATCTGTTAAATGTCAAATCTTTCGAAGTTCCCGATTTTCGGATTGTTAATTGACAGACGCGTGCGTAGTAATGCCTCTGTTAACGCTCGCCTCTCGATGGTCACAAGTGAGAATCGATTGGGGTCTCTGTGCCGCCACGCTTGTATCGCTTATTTATCGGTGTTTAATCATAGAACCGTTTGATATTGACGTAGATAGAATTGGATTGATTGAAATGCTAGGAAACACAATGTCATGCGATGACAGTGCGTCGGCCGCATATTGCTTTTATCATAACGGCGGACTACAAATAGCTCCGTTAACATTCGCTAAGCGCTTGCCGTGCGAATCAATCATGCACTTCGCAGATAAATTTCAGTTTTTTTAGTGTAAGATATCAATTTTTTTTTTTTAAATATAACTTAACAAAACTGACGCCCAAAGCATCTATTGCTTGAATAAATAACAATTCCTACCTACAGAGATATCGTGATAGTAAAAAAGGCAAAAACTCGGAAAATGTTTACGCCTGAAGCGGTGAATAATTCACAAGCTGGAAAAAAGACTTTTATCCGATGACGATGAAAAACTACTATAAAATATTTATAAATTATTATTATAGAATATGTTAGACAAGGGCGGAGAGAGAAAAATAATATAATTTTATGCGACGAAGCTCTCTTTTGTTCATCGCGCTTACGTAAAAGCAACACTCCCTTTATTACGCCATGGAAACAAGGTGTTCAACTTGAAATCGATACTCGCCACTTCGCAGCATCGTTGACGAGCCATGATTTTATTAACGAGCCCTTGGCTCCTTCGGAACTCCCATCCCTTCGCCCTCTCCCGCGTCTCTTCCTTTCATCATCCTGCTGTGCTTACCGGTTCCCGGTTTGTGTCCCCCCCATTTCCGGCGAAACTCGACACTTCTCCTGGGACGTGATATTGATCGCGGTTTTGCGGCTGAAAAGATTACTGCGATTCGTGATAACGTTGCGTCGTATACACACAGCCCGTATATTCCACTCGCGTTCGGAATTTTCGATACTTCTCGCTAAAGTTTCGCCGGGATGAAGGAAATTAATTTGCTCTCGTCATTATACGGGCACGCTTGATTAACATCTCAAAAAAATTAATTATTGTTCTCGATTGTGTGAGCTATTTTCGAAGAGAGTAAGATAGGAAAACGCTACGACTCATAAATATTTGCACAATTTCATAATTTTTTAAAAAGACGTGATAATTCTTAAAGGAGTATTTTTATCTCGAAGACTAAAACAGATATAATATAACCGGATGATTCATCCCAATAAAAAATTATCTAAGATAAGGAAAGCCGTAAATTTTATGAGGGATAGGCAAACACGAATAATATAAGATATTATTACATTTATTCCTGGCCTCCTATTTTCGACGATCAGAAAGTTACGAGAGAAGTTTGTAGGCATGAGATTTCGCGCGCACCTCAACGAACGATAAATTATGTGGAACGTCGTTTTTACGCTCGTTAGAAATTTCTGTAATTCTCTGAAGAAAATCAGAGTTAGGTACTGGAATTAGTTCCATGATGTTTTAAGCATGATATATTTCTGCTAGTGGAACGTGTCGTAAAAAACTAGCCTTGAACCGAAAACACAATCTACTTATGATGCATCGGGAATGAAAGTCGATCACTTTACACACACGGGGATAATTAACTTATGATGTGCAATGTAAAAACATTGATAAATGAGTAATTTTTGCCTTTTACAACATCATAGCTCTCAATCATCGTTCGTCGTTAAACTAGCGAGCTTCGATTGCAATAAAACGACGGGATCACCGAGCGGAATAAACTAGCCGTTGTATGGAAATTGAACGCTGGATTAGTTGGCTTTACTATTCTAGATATCGCGGCCCTGAGATATATCGCCGCTCCTCAGATAAGCGGTTCGCACACCCAGACGATGGCCGATAACCAATCCCTATCTCGACCCCGCCTCCTGCCTTAATTATTGTTGTGTATAGCTTCTTGAAATAATTTATGTACTCCGGCCTCTATTTCTGAGATCGACGAATGTTTCCTGGTTTTCTGAATCGATTATCCGATTATCGTTCCGACTGATTACGTAATGTGCCTTTTATCTATGTTTAAGTTTGTTTGTTCTTAGTTTGTTATATAATATACGTACGTATATTTTTATCATATTTTTTGTCATTATTAACATATTTTATCGTATATTTATATCACATTTGTTTAAGATAATATGAAACTCGAAATATAACTATTTGAAGGATTAGTTACAAGAAATTAATTTTATTTGAACTAATAAATCTGCTTATTCGAACATCATTTATAAATCCCTTTCTACAGCAACATGAAAAGAGAGAAATTTCTGAAGTTAACAATCAGTTTTCTAAAATTAAATGAATATATTCGTATTCTGGCACTTTCTCAAAGATTTCTATATACTCGAATTGCTACGGATACGAGTGTAAAATTTTGAAAATCTGACGTGCTTGAGAGTGCTGGCATTTTAAAGCTTCTAAATATAAAGCTAATAAATATCAGGATTCCAATCGATTCTAATAGAAATAAATATGTTACGATGTATAATGGAAAGAAGAAGGCACTTCATATCTTTGGATTCCTAATTTCCTAACGTTTTTGATCACTCTTTTTGAAACTTGCCGGAAAACTCCGAAATTCTTTAGAAATGAGCTAGAATTATATTCAGACATCCTGAAGATAGAGCGCTTATTTCATGCCGAGATAGAAGAGGGAGGGACTACTTGTCGGCTCGGAACGTTATCCAATGCAATATCGTCAATGCTCTAGCTCCGCTTTCTTGTTCATCAACCAGTCATGACCTGCCTCAATGAGCCGGTCGTCAAGCGCGGCAGGATCGGATTGGCCGCGTGACAATTCCGACAACGACGATTGCTAGAGATACGTTTTCGAAACAGAGAAATAATGTGTTTGCGGAGAAAAAGATATTCTAATCGTCGCGCTTGGAACAGAGACACCTGCGTATCGGCTCGCCAATAAGATATAATCGAGTCATTAACTGGTTTCATTAATTTCAATGAAAAAAATGAGACGGAGAAAGAGTGAAGAGCAAATGTGCTCAATATTAAAAGGACACAACTCTAACAATTCGTCACTTTTGTTCCTTTTACTTTTTTGCAAGTTCTATCTATACAAAAACAATTTTAATTCCAATTAATTTAATTAAAATTTATACACAGAGCTTACTCTTAAGAATATAACATTTTAAAAGTTATATTTTTTTGTTAAAAAAGCATGACGTCTTTACAAGAAAAGGCAGTTTTGTTTTATAGAATTGTGCTTTTTTAATATTGAGTATATGTTACACTTTATATATATTTGTTAAAATACTTCCCATCCCAGATATACGTTTGCGATGCAATTGTCGAAAGGTATTATTTAAGCAAGTAGATAAAGTATACATTTGGATCGTCCAACATTGGCACGAGACAAAATGTGCATTTTGAAAGATTCAACGGTTTTTTAATGATTTAGTTAGCCAGTAACATAATAACTGTATATTTCAATTATTTTAATTGAACTGTTGCGGCTTAATTTATTGCTCGGCTTAAAAAGGGAAGTTGTAACATGAATACGATGTATGTAAACGTTTGCACGTCCTTTGAGTCCATTCATCCAAAGTAAACCTGCGATATCCATTAATACTGCATTAACATAATCATAATGAGAATAACTAATACAATGCGACAACGCGTATCACCGAATATGTGTAATTTTCTTACGTTAATTTTCTTATGTTCCGAAAATTGTTGGCGTAATTATTATGATTACAACCAGCTGATACTTTTGATTGTTTAAATTTTATTTAAATGTTATTACATTCACGAATATAGTTTTCTGAGATATTGAGACGTTTTATTTAAATCTCTAATTATAAGAATTTTTAAAGATTTTTTGTAGAATTGAGAGAAATTAAAAATTTATAAAATTACACATGGACATCACGTAATCATAGTTTTTAATCAAGTTCATAATTTTAAACTAAATCTTCTTAAGGAAGATATTTCTATTTTTCTTTCCTGCATAGAATCTAATGAGAAATTGTCCTTATAAATGATACTCTAACAAATAAAATTATTGATTCCAATATATTTCTCTGCACTGTGTAGAATCTAAATCCATTTTTTCGTTTTTATTTTCAGAATCTCTGCGCGATTACAACGGACTCTCGTCGGATCTTTACAAGTCCTCGAATTATGACAAGCTTGCGCTGTCACTCTTGTCGCCATTGCCGAACGAACAGGACTTCGCCATCAATGTCTGCACCCTTCTGTCGAATGAGGGCAAGCATACCCTACGACTCGACAAGTATCCCCGTCTGGTGAACATCCTTCTCGCGCACGCCGGTGTCTTCGATTCGCCTGGCACGCGACAACTCTTTATCGAAGTGTACTCGCGTGTTCGTAACTACTCCATTAATTCCTTCTGGTCGGACGTGCTCGATTCCCAGGATGTGATAGACCTCACGGACGAGAGGACTTTTATGAAGAAGCCGCTTACTAGCTTGCCGACGTTTTCTAGACGAAAAACTCTCGAAAAGGAGAAGCAAAGCAAACAGGACGTTGCTGCATTGACAATAGAGAACGAGGAACCGACGGTGCCAATTGATGTTGAAATGGTGAGAAATGTACATATCTTTTGTATATACATATACGTACCTCAGTGGTCGAATTGGCAAAGTTAATCCGTTCCGGATAATAGGGAGGTCCAGATTTGTACATTGATTGAGATGATATTTTTTGTAATAAGTGCTTTACAATAGTTTAAGATATTTCTTAGCATCATTATTATTAAATTGATTTTAATTATCAATTTAATTTATGATATTATATTGGGTGAATGCAAAAGTTTGTGCCCGACTCCAATAGATATTATTAAAAGAATAGTATAATTAGAAGAATTGTATAGTATAACGCTATATATATATATATATATATATATATATATATATATATATATATACATATATATTGATTGTTATGTTGCATTTCCGGTTGTGCTTTATGAGTTTCGGAAGGATATAACATTTGGAAATAAAAAATATTCAAGATATCTATCAGGATCGTGCACCAACAATTTGAATTGTTAAGAAATGATTTGTGAAATTTAAACGTAGTGATTTTTCCATCTTAATCAATCACGTTCTGGCCAACCTTCTGATCATAGATGATATTATTTAATGCAATTTTACAAAATAATTCACGAATTTCAACAGAAGAGATTGCTGAGAGACTATAATATTGATAAATTGACTGTATTTTGGTATTTAAAAAAGATTGAGAATATTGAAGCTCGATATATGGGTGCGGCATTTGCTAACCGAAGTGAACAAATTGAATCGAATTTCTTTGCTTGGTCGACAAAATAAAGAGTCGTTTTGGGATCGACTGGCGAAAAATGAATTTTGTACAACAATGTTCAACACAAACGCACTTGGAAACTAGCAGATGAGAATCCAAAAAGAAAATGGCAAAAGCCAATTTCCATTCTGAGGAGATGACGCTTTTTATTGTTTTGTGAGATTGCAAAGGAATAATTTATTTTGAGCTGCTTCCCGTTGGCTAAACGATTAATTCTAACAAATACTGTCAACAATTAGACAATTTAAAGATAACAATCCAGGATAGGCGTCTAATACCGGCCAATCATAATCGTTTTTCACCATGATTTCGTGCACACACTGCAAAATAGATCAAACTAAAGGAACTGAAATGAGATCACTCACCATTCTCTTGATATCGCATCATCGGACTATCATTTGTTTCGGTAAAACGATTTGAATGAAAAAAATTCGCATCTTAGAAGCGTTAAAAACCATCTTTTTTCTTTCTTCAACAAAACCGAAGTCGTTTTATGATCGAGACATTCGTATGCAGAACATTGGAAAAAGATTATAGAAAATGACGGTGATTACATCATTGATTAATAAAAAAATTTTACGTTCCAAATTACTGCTTGAGTAATGATAAATCGGGCACGAACTTTTGCACTCGTCCAGTGATACTATTTTTCAGCTTTTGTGTATGTACGCGCGCGCGCGCGCGCGTGTGTGTGTGTGTGCGGTTTAAGATTATATTTCAAAATTGACAAATAATTGGCGTATAGTTTGCATGAATTAGAAAATATAAATATATAAATTTACGCAGATATATTATTAGACACTAAGATGTCTATTAAGCACCGCTTTTTAAATTCGAATAAGGCGGTTTTTGTTTATTTATATTATTATACCTATCTTTTATCATCCAAAATGCAAACTTAATCTTCAAAGAATAATCTAGGCATTTCGTTGTCCACTTTAAAAAACTTCATCGAATTTCTTTCGAGGCTCTGAATGCTTTGTTGTATGGATTCCAGGTACTTCCAGATTGCCCACGGCTAGATTCGCTTGTCTTGCACTCGGATGAGAACCTGAAAGATCAGAATCAGAATTCCATTAAGTTCGAGGAGGAAGATAAGGATCTGTTTTGCGTCGGTCGGACGTTAGGTACGCAGGATCCATACGGGCAGCGCGTGCTGCAAATCGCCTCGATCTTACGGAATCTTAGCTTCACTCCGGAGAATGCAACGATATTAGGCAGGAACCGATGTTTCCTGCGATTTGTGTTGCTGTGCGTAAGAGCGAGGTGGAGTAATCTGCATCAGCTTGGCTTTGACATATTAGGAAACATAGCGAACGAAGTTATTTTAAAAGAGGCCGGCGAAAGGATAACAGACGTCGTCCTAACATGCGTGGCTAAGGGAATCGAGTCTCAGGATAGGTTTATCGTTATATCCTGCTTGGAGGTACTCAACAAGATTAGCCAGCAAGACAGTAACGAAGAAATTGTCACATTTGGTCTGGCAGACAATGTATATGAACTTATATGCAGGTAAGTGTATATATATATATATCTTTTTATTTTGGCTGTTATTATTTTGGCAGAAATTGATTAATTTTTACAAATTTTTATTAATTAAAAAATCATAAAATAATTATTTTCACTGTAATAAAAAGTAACTGAATATTTAAATGTTATGCGATTTTTTTCATATAAAATTAATCGAATCACATATATAAAAGCTATATCATTAAAAATATAGTTTTGTGTTTATGTTTCAATTTGAGACTCAATAAGAAAACTGTATATAAATAATTATAATATTGTATATAAATAATTATAATATTTAATAATTACTTGAAAACTTACACAATTATGATAGTTTTTACTGGTAGTTTATTGATATTTTATTGATATCACGAGTATTTTTAATGTGTGACATCGTAACGTGAAATTTCGTCGTTTGCTTGCAGATTTCTAGCTCTAAGTGACATAGCCCTCTTAGTGTATACCTTGGAATGTCTGTACGCTTTAACGTCGCTGGGTGAGAGACCATGCACGAGCGTCGCGCGGGTCCGCGGTGCTATTGATACACTGGTCGCCCTTGTCACTGTGGAGGCACAAAGTTACGGTCCGAAAGCTTGTATTCTCATGCGAGTGGTCGAGACGGTGTCCACAGCAGCAGCACAGCAGAATACCGCAGGACAAGGCTCTGTCTCTGCCTCTCCTGCCACACCAGCCACAACGACTACGTCCGCGTCCACTCCGTCTACACCGGCTACGATTACTACGACACCGGCATTACCCGCCAGTCCAGTGTCTTCTCGACCCAGCACTCCCGCCGCGACTTCCACCAAATCAACAACGCACAGTACGTGATCGAAATCTTTCGAGATTTCTCAAAATATCTCCGTCTTGTTAAGAATAGAACTGCAGATTGTTTTTTCTTTTTGCACATTTTTGTTTCTTATTCACGTTTATAGAAGCGGTAGAGACAGCTAACGCAATCCAGCAACAAAATGCGCATCAGCAGATTATTCAGGAGAACGAACAGTTCGCTCTAGGCTGGGTGAAAGCGACCTTCGAACTCGCACCCGGTGTACGCATCGAACAGGAGGAATTGTATAAAAAGTACCTCGGCTGCTGCACGAAGATCGGTAGACGAGGCGTGATAGCACCACTGCATTTTCCCAGATGCGTCAAGTGATTATCTCGAGACATAAATTATCGTCATGATATTTGTCATCACATAATATACGTCTGTTTTAACACACACTGTTATTGTCTGTCCAGATCCGTTTTCGGCAATATCGTAGGGCCGAACCCGTTGAAGGGCGAAAATACCGGTACCCAGTATTACGAAGGCATCCGAGTACGGGCCACACCCGCGCCGATCACTTATCCGAGCCAAACTACTGCTGCAGTCGCGA
Source organism: Cephalotes varians (assembly GCA_037157785.1). NCBI lineage: Eukaryota > Metazoa > Arthropoda > Insecta > Hymenoptera > Formicidae > Cephalotes > Cephalotes varians. The sequence goes on along the minus strand of JANQDE010000108.1, from coordinate 368,894 downwards.
CTAATACACCTCCGATTCCGGCGGTCAACACTACTCCAGTAAAGGTGCTTCCCGTTCAACAGCGTACAGTCAAGAATATAAGTCCCGCACCCGATAGCACGGTCGCTTCCCAGGTCGATAGTCCCGCCGCGTCGTCCGGGACGCAAACGACCTCCACCCCCGCGTCTCCCATCCTCAAGGCCCAATTATCCGCACCGCCGAAACCCCCGTCCAACAACACCTCAAGTCAGTCCCAAAATCCAGTGACCAAGGTTGATTCTAAAAGTCAGGTGGGTCCGAATCCTAACTCTCTCTCTATACCATTCTCTGCCATTCTTGTAACCTTGGTTCTCACTTGATTGTAGCTTCATAATGCTATTCTTACTGTTGATTTTCCCTTTTAACACGAGCTAGAGCTACTTTCTTGTAACACAGGGGTGAGAGAGTTCCCTTTGCATGCGTGAATCCTCAACTTAGTTCTCTGTGATCATCGAGTATCGTGTAGATAAGTAGAGTAACTGTAAGAGCAATGTTCGTTTTATTTCTTTTCTTGCGAAAAATCTCAGATTATTTGCAAAATTGTTTACTATTATATAAAATTTTACGCAGGATGAGATATTTCATATTTTCTGTTCGCAATCATCGCTGCGGTCTTGGAAAATAACGACCAGAATTATTTCCAAGGAATCAATGTATTATCTGTGATTTACGCTTGTCAAACGCTTCTTCCAACTGAGTAAACAGTAGCTACGCTATAATAAATCGAGATATATCGCAGCATGTGCTCACGTAAACGCTTAAACTATACTTTTCGAAGCTATGATTCGCTGTGGTGGTTGAAATTTGTATGTTGCCTCCTTGTCGATTAGGTATCAGTATCGCATCCGCATCTGAGCCAAGCGTTGTTAGCGAGCGGCTCCCAAACGCCGCAGCAGCAGCAGCCGCAACCACAGTTACAATGTATCCAGGTAGTTGCTAAGGAAGATAATCGAAGTGGCACTACGTCGAGTTCCATAATAAAAAGCCTATTGGCTACTAAGGTAACAGTCAGCAGCGACTGCATGCCCAGTGCTGCTGCGACTTGTGTGTCTACCCCTACTGCCTGCGTAACAAACACTACTGCTAGCATCGCATCCAGCATCAGTGCCAACCAGCTAATAACCAGCAACCAGGTATCATTGTTGTATATTAACAAGAATAAGTAGTTCGTTTTTTATGAGGTTTTACTTTTGTCGAGAAAGTACTAAATTAAAATCTTAAGAATCTTGTTTTCTTGATATTTTTATGACATTTCACAAAGAATATATAATATGAGAAAATATTAAATGTTTTTTGAATTAATTACATATGTGATATGCAATACAATTTAAAGTAAAAAGAGGCCGCTGTAAATTATCACATGTATGCGTGTGTAAATTGCAATTATCTTATACGCAACATAAATTTTAACTTTTTAATAAATTTATTTGTGCGCGCTCTTTATTATAGAATCTCTTATAGAAATATCACAGAATTTATTATCAAGATATTTGTTTTTAGTAAATTATCACAGTGCTATCTACACAGAAATATAATAGATATATGCGTTTTGTTATTTTTTTTTTTTTTTAGTACTTGTCTGCTTATGATGTAGTGTTGGTTGATGTATTCAGACTTTGTTATGTATTTTCTTGTTCTTTTGGAATACGAATTCAAACCAGAGAATGTCCTTTCTCCTTCCCTTCTTGATGAAGATATCATGATAAAAGAGCTCTATTAGCTCTTATAATATTTATAATACTTAACAGAGTATTATTTTGAAATTTAAATAAAAATACTCGTATAATATTAAGTACTAACAACAGCATGGTTTTGATTGGTGAATTTGATTGTTTTTTTGACATTTATTCTATTATAAATATAATAAAATGATCAATCGCGCGAAAAGTGACATACGATTATGGTAAAAAATTTCGAAATATTGATATTCTTCGATTAATATTGTTACGAATATTTCCTAGGTTGCCCAACGTCAACAACAACAAAGGTTACTGCAGCAACAGATGACGGGTGTTATGCAGCCCGCTGCACCTGCGGCCATCCCGGCCACTATACTTCCAAAAACTTCCGTCAGTACTAAGCAGAAACAGGCAATCACACCCATTCCTGCCAAAAAAATACAAAGGCTCAACGGAGCTAAGTTCGTTGTGACTAATAACTGTGAGAAGGTATGTAATCATCGCTTTTACAAGTTTGCTCGACGAAACCTTGCATAATAAATCCTGCTATATCGAGAATCTTGTATGTTCCAGACTGAAATAAACGATAACGATAATGCCAACCAAATTATCATGTCCACAACTACGATGATGAACTCGACTGAAAACCACATATCCTCCTCACCGGCAAAGATCTGTCGTCCGCCGTTAACGACGACAGTCAATGTTGCCACCGCTATACCGAACAAGACAAATCAACGCATGACATGCACTTCCATCGCCGAAGATTCGGATTCTACCAACAATTCTTTAGCGTCCAGTAGTGGTATTGGCGGTAGCAGAGATTGTTCCTTTAGAGTCGATGAGGAAAACATGCCTACGAGTTTCGAAGGTATCCTACTTAATGGCACACCGGCGAGCAACAACATGGACATCGACGCGCAAGAGGACGGTTCGTCCAAGGACTCGTCGAGTGTAGGCTCAAAAGATAAACCATTACAGAGTATGATGCTGGTGGATCTGCTCGAGAGGAAGGTTGACAAGGAACCAATCCTGAACGGCGTGCTTAGTAAGAATTCAATTAATGAAAAAGAGATGGATTTGGTGGAGAATCATATCAAGAAGGTATTAAAAGAATCTCCCACTGAACTTAAGATAAAGACCGAAGTAGAGAGCGGCAATGTTATACAGAACGAAGTGTCCGAGGATACCCTGATTGAGGCACCGCGAAGAATCAAGAGATCGGCCAGTGAATCAGATGAACTGGATATTAAGAAGCCAAAGTATTCTAACGGTACGATGTCTCCCGATCCAGCGGTCGATTCAACCACAGCAGAATCCACGGTATCGAGCATAAAATCCGAAGAGCAAGATGATGATAAGGACAGCGAGAAAGCGACTGTTTCCTCCACTGCGGCGAATCTCTATGCCGCTTTGGCAGCGGACTGCATAGAGGATGAGATAGATTTGGAAGACGTTAAAGTTACAATAAAGGAAGAACCATTAACGACAGCGACAGCATCGACGATAGCAACGACAACAGTGACAGTGACAACGACAGCAACGGCAACAGCGACAGTGACAGCGCCGGCAACAATAGCGATGGCAGCAACAGCGACGGTAGCAATGGCAGCGACAGCAACGGTGGCTGTGGCAACAGCGACTTCAGCTTCTCTTCCTCCTCCTCTTCATATAAAGACGGAAGCGACGCCAGTTCTCGTGAAAGAAGAGCCACCGACTATACACATCAAGGAAGAACCTCATATATTTATTAACCAGATCGCAAACATCAATCAGGTGTCGCAGCCGCAACCACCGTCGCATCAGCAACAACAGCAACTCATAGTAGCAACACCTAGACAGATAGTAGTGCAGCAAACGATTCCGTCGAGCAATCAAATGATTATTCCTACCACGTCGGTGAAAAGGCCGCCTCCGCCACAACCGCAGGTGCTCTTACAGCAAAGCGCAGGCGGGCAGCTGCAATACGTAGTGTCGGGTGGTGTACCTGGTCAAAATTACGTACTAGCACAACCACAGACGGCCTTGGTGCAGGGACAAGCACAGACCGTTCTCGTAGCGCAGACGACACAGCAACAGGGGACTGGTACTAAGACAATTATCATATTGCAGCCGCAGGCCGCCGCACAACCGACTCCGCAGAAGATGGTGGCAATGACGCCGCAAGGGCAGCAGGTAGTCGTGACGCAAGTTCCTCGTCCGATTCTGCAAAGCCCGGCGCTCGGTAACATCCCGCCACCTCTCGTACCCACATCCGCCACTATCCCGCAAGCTTCTATTATAGTCAACAGCTCGGTAGCGCAGACTAATCCAAACACGGTGACTGTCACGATCCCGGCGATGGCTCAGCAAACTCCGGTATCCACTAGCGTGCCGTCCAGAGTAGTGACACCTACCCCGGCATCTACACCGCCGCCTACTAGACCCACAACTCCGCATCAAGCGGCAGCTACTCACGGTATATCCGTTGTCAAGCCGTCACCCGCTACCAAAGTTGTAAAGACGGTGAGTTCATCAACCTCCACTGAGCCGGAGTCGAAACCTTCCACAAGTCAACAACAGCAGCAGCAACAACAACAACAGCAAACGCCACAGCCATTGCAAGAGAATAAAACTATCACGATCAAAATAGATCCCAACGCTTATCTGTGCGAATGGCGAGGCTGTCTTAGGTAGGTTTAAAGATAAATTTTCGGAATTTACAATTTCATTCGATAGCTTTCCGCGATTTCATGATTAATAATATATAGTTATATTTATTTATGAGACATTGTAAATTGCTGAAAAATATCAAATAATTTTAGACAATTTAAAACACCGCACGAAGTCTATCTTCACGTTTGCGAGGCCCACTGTCCAAGTGGTGGCGAGGAGATATTATGTCTATGGGCAAGCTGCGACGCTCTCAAGAGACGCAAGTTTTCATTAATGACACATCTCTACGATAGGCACTGTAATGCGGACGTAAGTAATCTTTTACTACTCGTGAGCTTTGATCTTAGATGAGAGAAATTAATAAATCGATGCTTGAATTTTATATTCGCAACTTTGTTCTTCCTCAGACAATGTCGATGAGGAGAAAACAGTTGACAGTAACAGGTAAAACCGAAGTCTCCACGTCTACGCCTCCGACTCCGCATCATCCCGGATACGCACCCAACGCGGCATTCCATGCTATTAAACGGCATGCTCTGGAATTCGTTAATCCTAAAGAGCTAATGGTAAGTTTTTAAATGTTATTTTGTAATTCCGAAGCTTATATTCGAGAATACAGAATTAAATTCTGTTCATTCTCTGCACGCATTTAATATCAATACATTGTACGCCCTGCCATATGGCGGAATTAACGTATTCGAAACGTCTACTCAATTAATTTTAGCATTATCTTTTCCATTAAAATTTGATAATTCAGACTTTCAATGTAAATGAAGAAACACAAATTCTTATCTGGAAAAAAAAAAAATTTGTACAGATTTTACAAAGATTATTCATTTTACTCGATTTATATGAATTACTATTTATTGAAATACTACTAGAAAGGAGTTTTGAAAAATATGTCAAAAATATATTAATTATCTTTGTTTTGTATTTTTAATATTGTTAGATCTTCAAATTACACGTGTATGTGATTACTTGTTTAAATCTTAAAGTAAATAAATAAAACATTCGCTCTTTAAACGGTGAAGATAGTATACAATGTGTTAAATTCATATTACAATGTCTTGACATAACTTTAATTAACGCAAATGTGTATTTAATCACTTCACTTTTATCTCCCCAAGTGAAGATAAAATTATAGAGCCGAACGAAAGAACAGAGTTAAGCAAAATGTATTTTGTATGCTTCGTAAATCTAGTCTAAGGTAAACTTTCCCCCTGCGACAGTAACTGATAATAAAAATGTGTGTGTGTGTGTACACACATACACATACACACACATACACACAAAAGATATACAAATTATATAGATATACAAATTTATAATCTTATAATACACTTAATACAACACGTAATACCCATCTCGAGATACACATGTGACAATTTTTCTCCTTGTCATGTTGTTATTCTGTTGATATAAAATCAATTCTGTAAAATTATCTGACAGTCTTCGATTCTATTGATCTTTGATTAGTTAATTTAACGAAATTTCTTGTTCTCTCTTGGCGAAGCAGCAAAGGCCGACCAAGCCCGCTGCAGCCACCTCAAGCTCTTCTTCCCCCAGACCTGGGCAAAATTCTCCACCAGAACAGGTAAAAATGTATTGAGAATTGAAAAGGAAATCACGACACAGCTACAGCTCCAGTGCGTTGCTGCTGTGTCGTTTCTTTGTGCTTTTTTTTATTCTGTGTTTTTGCACACCATATCATCCTCCTCCGAACCTCTCATTTGTTTTACCCTATTGTTTTGTTGTAGCATGTCTTTTTTTATATTTTATTTCGACATCACGTACATTTCGTAGCTAGCATTTATTTTTTTTTTCACATGCGTCGAACTTACAATACTTATGTTAGGAGGGTGTTGGCTCGTTTCAATAGAGCAACAGAGAAGCCTTCAAGACTCCTATTTATTAAGTAGATGTTGCTAGATCTGTAGGTTTGGATATATGTTTGTATATGGTATGTGTGCGTCCTTGTCGTATTGTAACGTGGTTAAGGTGCAAGAATATGATTCGCCGCCGTCTATTACATGACACGTGCGATTGTCCAGGACAGACGAACCTCAGCTTCGCCGAGAAATTACAGAGCTTCTTACACATTAATACGATCGTAACGCATTCGTAGAACAACATCATATACAGTTTGGAACTACGTATATCTATGCATTTTTCACCTTTTTTTTAGCATTTGAAAGATCAGTGATTTCATTCACTTTGTCTGTCATCAGTTGTCTATGTGTAAAAACGAGCGCATATGGATTGATTGTCGATCGATTGTCAACTGTGTGTCTTTATCTTGCAGGATGACAACGAAGGTCCAGTGACTAAAAGTATTCGCCTAACGGCAGCTCTCATTCTTAGGAACCTAGTCATATACTCAACACATGGTAGAAGGTAAGCTTTCATTGTTCCATTTTATCTCATTATTTAATTCTTGTGTCTCGCGATCTTAGCGATTATTCACGAATTATTTGCAGGCATCTTAGAGCATACGAGCCCCACTTGGCAGGCGTGGCATTAAGCAATGTCGAATCATCGAGAACAATCGCACAAGTCCTTTACGATATGAACGATCAGAGTAGCAGTAGCCATCATAGGTGACCTCTTGAATCAGGCCTCTAAAAGCTCTTTTAATCTTGTGAGCAGCGATCAACTTACATTATTTCGAATTACTTGGGGAGAAAACGGGAGTGTATAAGTTTATAGTCACTTACCGTGCTGATACATGCATATGGATATAGGTACATGCATGTATGCATGCATGTCGTGCGTACGTACGTGATGTGTGCCCATACAGTTTGACTGGAAGGACTGGAAGAAGTGGTACAGAGGATAAATGTTCCATATATAGAAAAAAAGAGGCCTATAAACTTACTAGGCAAATCATTTTGCCAATTTAGATTATGATATGAACTGTAACTATAGTGAAATACGAAACAAAGACAGTTAGGTCAAATATGGAAAAGTGATAACGAGTTTGCAAGAGAGAGAAAGAGAGAACATATATRTGCGTGTGTGTGTGTGTGTGATGAAAAAGAGAAAAAGAAAGCGAGTAAATGAGCGAGAGAAAGAGAGAGAGAGATATGATATTTCAGATTTAATATTAATATTTATTTTCTCAACAAGAAATGTGGAAAAAGTGTTTTTAGTAAACGTGTACAAAAAAGAACGAAGAAGATACTTTATGGACGTTATAATTAATTATAATCAATATATTATAATTAATATTATATTATTCTATTATTAATTATTATTGTATGTTTTTTTCGTAAATCACCAAGGACTTAAGATAAACAAAAACGAAATCTTTTTATGAAATGTATTTGTTAGGAATTTATGTTTTGCTTATAATTGCATATTGCAATTACATGGCTATATTATCGTCTCTCTTTGTTTTATTATTAACTAATCTAACTATTGACAGAAATTAGTAAGATATAACAGTACATGCATCGGCATGCTAGCGAGTTCGTCATTTACAGCAGAACATTCATATCACTGCATAAATCTAACGTCTAGTTTAGATCAGTTTTAGCTCGATGACTCCTAGCCATTCGATTTCTGCAATGTGTCAGGATACTTAGAGACAAATTTTTTACGCTCGCTGCATAATGCAGCATATCGTTAGACAAATTTTTAAAATGACTTTGTCATTAGCGTGACTTCCAATCAAAAGAATATCTTGCAAAAAAATCTCGAAATAATATTGCTAAATTAATAAATGAGTAGGCAAATTTCGAATGAATGTTCTTTACGATATCTGAATTTAAAGGGCCTAAAATCTTATACTTTATATGACGATCGTAATATTGGACTCTTTTTCTTATTCAAGAATTTCATTATTAATATACATTTAACGCAATTAAAATTATATTTCTCTTTAATTCTCATAGCAGAGCTTAGCGCTTGGCAAATGTATCATACTTCGAGTATTTCAATTGAATATAATTCGAATGAACAAAACAAATTTATGCAACGAAATTTATTATGATATTGAATGAAATGTGATCATTGCAACGCATAATGACAAAGTTGTCTCTTAACGCAATACTCTAACAATGTTTACTTTTAAACAAAGTTTGCTCTGGAAGATGTAGAATTTCTGTTAATATTATATGTATAATGTACGAGAAAAAAGAAGATACTATTAAAGATACTAACTTTCTCCGAGTCCTAAATCAAATAAAATCAATTAAAAGATTGTCTATTGGCTAATCGGAAAGCTGGATATGTAAAATTTATGTAAAATGAGCCTTCGTTTTATTTCGAACGGTTTAAAGCATTAAAGTGACAAGTATTTTATGTTTTTTATGTCACTATTTTGCGAACGGCGTATATTGCATTTATCATTTATTGAGTTTTTTGAAACACCACTACATTGCATAAAAAAATAAGAATAAGCTAATCATATTAAAATTTATATATATATATATGTGTATATATAATATATATGTATATACATATATATATAAAGATATATACATACTTGTACATAATGCCTGTATTTCATTCATGATGTTAAAACCTCTGTGTAAATTTCTTAAGATTGTAAGTTTAATGCGTCTTTAAAAGAAACAAAGTAAAAGATTCTTGTATTATAATAGATTGTGACAAGACATAGAAGTTGCAAGAAACGGATTTTTGTAATTATTTAACTGGTTCGGTAAAGAAAACAAGCGAAGAACGGTTTTGTCTTATATTACAAAACGGCCGTTTAAGGATAGACATAAAACGTATGATAATGGAACCTGTGCGAGCCTCTATTATGTATTTTATATATAAATATATAAAAACAAGTTTAATAGCTGACGTTTTTAGGAGGATGAAAATCTTGTGAGAGGCTTTTTATTTTTATTATTTGTAATTATACCTAGTTTACATGTTCACCGTTTCGTACGATCATCGAGATCATAAATAAACATCTGTGTAAAGGAATAAAAAAATGATATAATAAATTACTAAATACTGAAGGAGAATATGGAAAAATATATAGATTGATTATTTGAGTTGTTCTTTTTCTCCATTATATTGCGAATGCGTAAAGCGATAAGAAAAATCAAAAGAAACTGGAAGAATTGAACAGCGCAAACTCTTATTCGTCTACAATCATCTATACGTACGTATAATACAAAACCATTTAAATATAACAATTGTTCATTTATTTATCACTCTATTTTTAATTATTTTCAAAAGTTTTTTCATAATTATAAAATATATTTTTTGATATAAATAAACTTAATTGGAAATTGTAGAAAGTATAAAAAACTTTATTGCAATGTCGATGTACAAAGATTTAAAAAAATATATATATATATATTTGTACTTAAGTACACACCAAGATACTTTGCGAGTTAAATTATTTTCATATATATAAATATAATATTCTTCGAAGGATTCTTATTTAATATGTTATGTTTATGACATTATCTCTCCTATTTATAAGACTTGTTCAGTATGACTAATCGGTGCTCCAAATTTCTCGTCTTTAATTTTTTATTTGCATAAATTAATTTTGTAAAATTTATCATGAAGTTGTACTGATTAAACTGTTAGAAATACTGTCGACTTTTCTATTCTCATTCTTCTTTCTCAATATATCTAATAATCTCAATGTATTTTCTACTTAATATAATTACAATTCTTTAAAATATCCTGAGTTTTTAAGTTATTTTTGATTAAGTCTCTGTAACAAATTTACTTTTAATTTCTAAGTGTGATGTTAATTTCTAAGTTTGTACAATTTGATTGGTTCATGTAAATTTAATTCGAGATATTTAGTAATTAGATAAATTATATAAATAACGATCTTGCTTATATCATCATAAAATCATCAATTTTTCTTGAAAATCTTGGTCTCTTGGCGCTATTTATTAATTTTGTGTTGTGTCCATTTTAGATGAAGAACCATATTAATAAATATATATATTGCAGTCGTTCGCACACATTTACACAATTAAGAAATACTTGTTTTTTAATGTATAATGTATAATCTATTCTCATTATCGAAATTTGATATATTAAATCGATTTACGTGTTTCGCTCTGTTTCAATGTTATTCTTTGTTATTCTCTTCTTGCTGCGAATATTTATAGATCAAGAGTAGTGTACATTATATTACTACATTTAAATCTACATTAAAACTGTCTGGTGATGAATTTAACGACCTGCAAAAATAAACAGAGAGAAGATAAGCATTACCGCGAAACATGTAATTTATTAGTTTTTCGCGTCGGAAAATTCATTAGCATATATTATTATCAATTGTGCAAATCGCCTCGCCTTAAAAAGGCGATTATTATAAATAATAAAATTCATTTTTTACAAATGTGTACGTGTATAGCGCAAAAGTTTTCTCGGAAATGTTAAAGATCCTTACAAAAGTGCTCCGAGAGCGCTCTTAAAACATTGTTAATTGTTTACGATACTTTCCCCGTTAAGAAGACTTCAAACTTTTATCTGTGTCGCTGGTAGATTTGCGTTGCGAGAAGAACGTACTGGGGCATGGCACAAAATCGGCGGAGGAAATACGTTTTTTAAAGGAAGAACACCGACATTCGAGCGAAAACGATGTAAGTTGTAAGTCGTGACTCGTCAATCCCATCTGGCCGGGATCGCGCACGCATGTATGTTTGGGAATCGCGGTGTATGGTTTTCTCAACCAATCTACTTGCCTGACGAATTCGTAATTGCCAAATTAATCAATTATCAATAAAATTTACTTTTTAGCGCGATCGCAATCGCTCTGGCTCTACCTGCACGTAGAGACGACACTCTCGCCATTGGGGATCCTAATATCCGATTGAGGAAGAATCATGCGATCTTGGAGCGATTTTTGTTGGGGGACAAACGTGGATTCTTCAGTATGTCTAAATTTGGGAATGATCACGATAGGTAATATATGATAAGACGCGAGAGATCATGAAACAAAGGATTCGACAGAGAAGAGATAAACTTGTGATTGAATATTGTTAACGATTATAATAAAATACCTGCGACTCTCTTCCTCTTTTCTCGCACGATCAAATCTCTCATTAGTGACCTGTCTACGCAGTTCGCTAATCTGTTTGCTGTATTCCGCCGCTTGAGTCTGATACTGTCTAAGTTCTGCAGATTCTGACGAACTGTAATAGCGAAGATATATAAACACAAAATATAATAAAAAAATAATAAGGAAGATAATGAGACGTACAGTTTACTTTGAAGCTCGGAAACTTTCTGCTTTAATCTGGAGATTTCATTTTGCAGCTCTTGATTGGTAGCTTGCGCGTTAATGGACTCCTGTCTCGCTTGATCCAGAAGCGTCTCCAGCCGTTCTACGGTCACGCGATCTCTAGTAATTTGATCTTGAACAATGTTCTGCTCGGCTTTCAGTCTTGACAATTGTGCCTCGTACTGTACGAGAAAAACAAGATAGTAGAGAAACCAAGTCGACGCGCAAAAAATAAAAATYAATGGAATAAAGAAGTAAGTAAATTTACATGCGCTTTCACGGCATCCTTGTCACCAAGTTGCTCCACAAGCGTATCTTTTTGTTGGTCCAACTTCACACACAGGTCTCTGACTGCCATTAGATCGGCCTCGGCTTGGTGTCTCTGTTCGATTTGTTGTCGCAGCTGCATCTCCATGCTGGCGACGCTCTGCGTTAGATTACTTATCTGGAGAGATAAGGGTTGTATTAAGACATGTATTTTCATAACAATGAAAAAATTATTTAAAAAAATACAGATTATTCTAGATTATAAATTATTATCGCATTTAAAATATAAAAAATTTAGCGGTGGTTTAAAACCTGAATAAAAAATTATTTCAATAAAAAGTAGAAGTGTGCTCTAATAAAAATGTAATTAAAAATAATGCTGAAACTTTCAATTTTTTTATATAAGTACTTTAAATATAATAGATAATTTATATAAAGTTTCGTTGCAATGCAGAGATTAGTTGTTCTGTAAATAAACAAAATTTATTTATTTGTACTTATACAAAAAATTGAGATTTTTGTCATTATATTTTAAAATAATTTAATTTATAATAAAAATAAAATAAATAAACTATAAAAATGCGTTGTTGAGAGAAAATAAAAATATAATGTTATTCACGCAATTATTATATGTATACAGGATGTTCGTTAAATGGGGTAGAAACCAGGGTTGCATAGAAGAAGTCAAGGAGAACAAAAAAGTCATCATTTTGCAGTTTTTGCAATAGTTGACGAGTTATTAATTATTAAAAATTGCCATATAAGCCTGGCTAGGCCTACTGCCTAATGCAAGCGCGCGACAAATGCGGCTGCCTAACCATCGAGGCGCACGGGGAGTTGTTCATTACAAACGGCAATGGTTACGCACGAGCGGCGCGTAACGCTGGACCCCTGCTGGACCCCCTTCTGAGCTATGATAGTTTCTCGTCTTTTTTTTATCATAAAATAAAACTTTCTAATTGCATAAAAAAATGTTTTATGTGTATGTATATGTGTGGGTGTACATGCATATATGCATGTCACAGAAAAATATCAATTCTACTGCTTACAAAATGCTCACGATTACTCAATTTACTTTTTTTTTAGTAAGTAACAATTATGTTTAACAAAAAAATTTTTTTAAATTTCCTTTTTTTCTTTAAAAAGGAAATTTTTGTGATTTATAGTCTTAAAATACACTCATTACTTTACTTGAAATAAATAATATTTAATTAACATTTTTCTCTATATGTACACACATACAAATTACATACTGTAAGCTACTTAAGTTAAATAAACATTACTTATTAAATATTTCATAAATTCACATATCTGCAAATTTTAAGTTTAATTCTTCAATTAAGACTATTACATTAAAACAAATATTTGATTTGCTCATTATTCGACCTTTCTTCGATAAAATTTTATAATATTCTATGAAATATAAATTCTTTTTTCGAGTACATGATAATGAGTTTTTTCAAAAATTTGTGATGTGAGTACATGTATACACACAAGCATGTACACAGAAAAAGAAATCAATTCTATCGCTTAAAAAAGTAATTATTCAATTTACTTTTTTTCTTTAAATAAGTAACGATTAACTTTACAAAGAATGTTTTCTTGAAAAGAAGAAAATTTAAATTGAATAATTTTTTTAGCACTAAAATGACATTTTTCTGCGTGTGCGTACATGAAGAGCAATCGTGTGATATAAGATTGCGAGCCAAAAAATAATTATTTTTTTCTTTCTGTGGCAAGAAAATGATAATGCACTGTCATGTACTCGAAAGAAGAATTTATATTCTTTCAAAGAATATTGTAAAATTTTATCAAAGAAAAGTGAGCAAATATTTGTTTTAATGTAATAGTCTTAATTGAATTAAACTTAAGATTTGCAGATATATGAACTTATGAAATATTTGAAATAAATAATATTTATTTAATTCAAATAACTTACAGTATGTAATTTGTATGTATGTACACAGAGAGAAAAATGTTAATTAAATATTATTTGTTTCAAATAAAGTAATAAGTGTATTTTAAGACTATTATCAAAAAAATTTCCTTCTTAAAAAAGGAAAGTTCTTCAATTTCAAAGAAAATTCTTTGTTAAACATAACTGTTACTTACTAAAAGAAAAAAAGTAAATTGAGTAATCGCTTTTATAAGCAGTAGAATTAATATTTTTCTGTGACATGCATGTATACATGTACACTTACACATACATATATATAAAATATTTTTCTATTAAGCCATTAGAAAATTTTATTTTGTGAAAAGAAGGCGAAAACTATCATAGCATAGAACGGGAGTCCAATGTTACGCGTCGTCTGTGTAGCTATTGCCGCTTGTAATAAACAACTCCCCGCGCGCCTAGCAACCTCAATGTCTAGGCGGCCGCATCTCGTCGCGCGCTTGCATTAGCCAGTAGGCCGGACTTATACGATGATTTTTAATAACTCGTTAATTATTGCGAAAACTGCAATAGTATAAGACTTTTTGTTTTCCTTGACTTCCATGCTCTCAATTCTGGCTCCTACCCCATTTAACACTCTGTATAATTTATTTAAGTATAAATATTAACATATTTCCAATTTACTTTGCAGGAATTGTACAGATGTATCCTTAAATTTATACACGCGATAATCATGTCTTAAAAATTTATTGGATTCCTTGTTGATTTAATGCCTCTGATTCAAATTCAGATTATTTATATCAGATTTTCATCAAATTATTTATATCAGATTTTCAGCTAAATATTGCAGTATAAGATGAGATATGATAAGTGCCAACAATTCTTTGTTTCCTCGTATCTATTATGAAAAAAGTGAAATACCTGAGTCTCGTAACCCTTTATCAAACAATCCCTATCCGCTAATTGACGCTCCAGGTCAAGTATCTGATGCCTCGCGGTTTGAAGGGCGCCCCTAGCCTCTGCCGCCTCGGATTCCAAGCTGTGATTGTTGTTTTCCAGAACTGTCGCCTCTAAGCTGAGGCTTCGGAAATGATTTAGCATTTCCGTTCTCTCATTCTCCTGAAAAGATTGTGAAAGATAAACGACGCTCGAGGCAAACGTTGTCAATAAAATTCCTTCTAAACGTACCTTCCGATTTAGGAGCTCCTCGGCACGACGGACCTCGCTGACGTAGGTCTGTAGTTGCCTTTTCAAGTCGTAGCACTCGGCGCGCGAGGTCTCCAGCTCGCGCTGCATATTTCGCACCTCGCAGGTCACTGCCGCCAGATCATCCTGCAGCTTCCGGTTTTCCTGAATCGCGTTCTCGCGATCCACCGATGCGGCCTCGAACTGCCGCCGTACCGTCTCGAGCTCTAGTTGCAGCGACCTGAGTTGACGTTCCTGTTCTGCGCTCTGATCGACGCATATTCTACAATTAATATCGTCATTACGCATTGAAGACGCATCATTATGCATAGAAAAGTTAAACATCTAGTAGATCTAGAAAAATAATAAATTATCTTGAGCGCGTATTACAACTATCAATATGATTCCTATTTAATATCATCATCTTTGTAATATATAAGATCTTGTATAATCTTCTATATATTATGCTATCGTACAGCAATATTTAATCCGTCTGCGATCGTTTATGCGGATCAGGTATTCATGTCTCGTGGCGCAAGATACGTTCCCAAAAGGGGACAAGGGCAGCACGAATGAATTAGGCGTTCGTCGTTTCCCAACTTGCACAACTCTCTCGAAATGAGGTACTTACGTGATTGGATTTCTGTATTATTATTTATGCAGATTTCTCACTGCCTGCAATTCCTTCAACAAATTGCCCAAAGCGAAACTGACAGAATATCGATCTATGCACACGCCGCGTTATGAACTGGTCGACATATACAAATAATATTGCATTGAATAACGATATGAAATATCCTAGGTGAAATTTTCTCGAAAGACCTGGACACAAAAGATCTGCTCTCTTTCATCCCGGAAAACATTGACGCTAATATATATCAAAACTCGAAAGCCAATTATTCTCAACTTTCGACGGGCTAATAAGTTAACAAGCGGAAGCAAATCGCAAAGTTCCAAGTCAAAGTCTTGCGGACAGGAACAAACGCATGGACCATCGGTCATCCGCGCGCCGATTACGCGCGGTGCGGTTTGCGTAATCGCGAGATCTGCAACGTGGTCGTGGCGCGTGCGAAAAATATCCGGGCGCCGGACGACTTTCTCTCGCCTCTCTTGTCGCTCTATAGCAGCAGCAGCAGCCGCCTCCCGCGGAAGATCTGATCCGAGCATGAAAGTGAAAACCAATTCCGTCACGCGTGCGAATCGAGAAAAGTATTTTTCGTCGGGCAGCATAGCGACAACCTTCTAATCGACGGTTCTATTTCCTGTTGCCTACTGTCAAATATTAATAAGCTGAAACGAATGCATTTTATATTAGAGAGAAGAATGTCAATTTTAAAACTGAGTACAGGGTTCAATAAAATTTTTAATCGAGAAATGAGGAAAAATAGGGGCGGCGTCTTCAACCGGCCGGAAAATTTATTCCATTACCTCGAATGCCGAGAATAATGCTGTAAACTCGTATATATATATATATAAAATTAATTTTCTCATGATTTGATCGCGTGCATATCCTTAACGATTTGTCCGTCATGCTACAGGGCGGATTATTATCTCGCGATAATGACGATGGAAATTATGTCACGGATGTTACAGAAGAATGCATTCGGTACCCGAAGAAATGATTTCTATTTCCGCAAGCTTACGACAAGAGATAAATTTCTCCTCTAGCGGCGAAATTTTGTTGTGGACATCGATGATGAAATTTTCAGCCATAAATGCCGATTCCGGTAGTGAGTCACCAGTTTTTCCTCATTTGTACTTTTCGACACGGAAGATTTCCGGATTTGCGAGGCTTTCCGAAACTATAAACAGAAACGTTGCGAATTATTCATCTTGATAATTTTTTTAAATCGCAAGACTACGTAATTCGATTGGTCCCAAATATCGTTCATCACTCAATTATCGCGCTTCGCTTCCTCTTGGCTTCTCAAGTTTACATTTCTCACTCTCTCTTTCCTCGACGCCAACATTCGGAAGGAAAGTTCACGACGATAGCGCAAAAGGAAAAGTGTCGTAGAAAGCATCGCAAGTGCTCTACAAACGTTCTGTTAATGTATGCAAGGATGCTTCTCGCGACATCGGAATGATCGACTTGGCAGCTTCACATTGACTTAATTACGAAGCTATACGAAGCAAACCTAATTTCATACGTTATAAAATGCACGATTCATTCATCATTATTTGTGGCAATCTGTTACCGAAATTTGATTTAGATGTTAATGATTGGCACGACGTATTTTTTGCTGCGACGCATTAAGTGTGAAAGCTATACACGACAGTCCAATAGCAACTCGCATTTCTCATTCTATAATCCAGTTTGTAACGCAAGTTTCATATCGAAGATCATTTAATACGATAAAATCTGTATTCACATAGAAAACGAGCATCTTTACCAAAAACGATAGAACCTCTCACTAGTAAAAAGATGAGTCAGAGAATGCATCGCCCTAAGAAGAGTTCACTGGACACCTCTCACTGTTTCATAAGCCGTCACAAAGCCATACATGTCAAAATTGATGGCGAGCACTAAATTCGTTACAGAGAGCCGTTATAAAGAAGATACAACATATCGCGTCGCGTTATATTGATTCGTGAATGACTAAAATTTTAATCCTCTCAACATTGAAGTTTTCCTCACTAAGAATCTTTGATCTCGAAGTCAAATAAATCATTTATTTATCTCTAACAATGTTATTTTCAACATATTATTATACATATTGTGATAAATGCTAGGGTTTAAAAATTACAAAGAAATGAAGTTAAAGTTTTACATCTCTTTTGCTTTTCAGAGAGAGAAAAGCAGTCCACGAGTCGAAGATCGTGCCACCTTTGTTATTCACAGTTAGAGTCACGAGGCTACGTGAGGGGGTATAAATGCGCTCTTTCGAGGATTCTCTAGTTTGTACAGCATTACCGTTATAGGCAAAGGGCATTGCACGTTTCTTCGAAACCAAAGTTATGTAAGAAGAGTCGAAAAGACGATGAAAGAATGCATGAAAGAAGGAATCGTAATATCAACGCATTTGAAATTATCTGAACAAACGATTGATCATTCAACGTATATTTTAATAAAATTACTCTTCAATTTTGTATTATTCAACAAATTAAAGCGTTGTAGAAAGAAAAAACAAGAAAAACATTCTCTAAAAAAAAAATATATTATAAATTATATTAGATTTAAATTTGTTAAATAAATAAATAAGATTGATTTTTTATAAATTTTTGTTAATTATAATATATATATATATATATATATATATATATATATATACATATGAGGTGGTATTATGGCTCCTAATTTGTATAATATATTTTATATAATAATTTTGTTAATAATTAATATTTAAATTTAAAATTTAATGATTACATTCATCAAAGTATTGTCAATCAACGCTAGATTTAAAGATATGATATATTTATTATTTAAAATATTATTTATAAAAATGTGGCAATAGTACATAATGGATTGAAAAAGAACAGAAATAATAATGTAACTTCCCCACAAAAATAGATTTTAAAAAATTAGTTTTGTTTAAAAAAATATAAAATATTTGGATACATAATTATATATGTACAAAAAAATATTACAGAATGTAGACGCGTGCGTGCGTGCGTGCGTGTGCGTGTGCGCGCGCGCGCGTGTGTGTGTAAACTTCTTCCGCATATAAGCTGCTGTCAATACTTATAATAATATAGTATAAAAACTTATAGTATATAACATAAATTATAGATTAACAGAGTAGAGTTGCAATCAACTTGTCGAAAATTATTATTTCGACTTGAAAAAGACATCATATATCATCAACACTTTTAGGGACCACATTAACAAAATGCTTGTTGTTTAATTTTCCATAACTCGAAATATATCAAATAAAATATCAAATAATGATTTATAATAATATAAATAATGATTATAATGAAATGATTTAAAAAAATAATTAAATGCTAAATTAGTCTTAAAAACATTTCAAAATGCTTGAAAATAAAAATGTGTTATAATAAATATCTGCTATTGTATGGTATATTAGCGCGCTATCGTGTTTACGCACACACACGCGCGCGCGCATAAACGAGTATTAAACAAATGATTTCATAAATAATCACTAGAATTCGACATAACAGCGAAGATATTAAAAGTGATCATTATACCTATGAGGCCATAAAAAACACACACACACACACACACAGGATGGGGCAATAACTTTGTCCACCTTGAGTATCACCGCTAGTTTTAGAGATATGAAAAGATTGTGATTACAAAAGTTGTAGAGCATCAAGAGGACTATAACATATGCTAATAATTTTTCTAGGTAGAGGCACTTCGGAAATTTTAAGGTCACCTCCACTTTTTTAAATGGCATGCTGTACTTTTTTAACTTTAGTATAATAGCGGGTGTTTAGACAATTTCAACGACCTATAAAAGGTCATTCGTCATTAAATAAAGAAATAAAATAATGATTCTTACGTATCATATTTTATCAATGAAACACTTAATAAAATATGATAACTTTATACGCAACAATCTCGGAATTTTATTAGAAGATATACAATTGAATATTCGTCGAATAATGTGGTATCAACATGATGTATGCCCCGCACATTATGGACGTAAAGTAACAGTTACACTCAATGAAATTCGGATCCAAATCGATGGATAGGACGCGATAGGCCGATTTCGTGGCCAGTTCGTTCATCTGACATAATAAAATCCAATTTGGATCTCGTAATTTCTCAAGGTTGTAATTTAAGACAATGATGTAACAGCAACAGTTTCGTGAGAAATGATAATGATCCGCCTGCACTTACTTCTTTATATCGAAATTGAATGTCAGAACCGATTATGTGTTTCCCGTTACTGGATTCGGCTCAAAATCCGGTACCGAATTATGTAACAGTTCGTAAAGAAACCACGCACCGCTCGTAAGCCATAACGATCGACGTTGATCGACGACGTCGTTTCAGAAGGTCCAATGACGATGAAAGTCTTCTTCGTGTAACGGAGTTGCGTAGAAGTGTCGTAACGACGATTCTTGAGAAAACCTTGAGAAGACAAGCTAGAGGACAATCGCGACATTGCGCAAAAAAGAAGACAATTCGAAACCGGTTTCCTTCCTCCCTCCACGATTTTTTATCAATTCATCGTTTTTTTCAGCAGTTACCCTGAAATGTTCATCAGATTTGAAGTTATTATAATCTAAGCAATGTAATCTATGAGAACTGATACTTTCTATGCAACTGCATCAATGATGTTTGTTCAACAAATTCATTTTTGTCAAAGTCTCATTCAACAAATAGAATCAAATCGTGAATGATCTCACTGAAGCTACGTTTCAGACATCTCGAAATCCTACACGCGATACTGATGTTTCCTCCTTCGCAGCTACGCGCGCAGAGAAGTGAGATCTTATTGTTACTGAACTGGATACAAAACACGCCACGCTTCCTTAATACGTTGACGCCGGTATGTACCGCCGGTGGTACAAAATAAGTTATTTAAATTACAGCACTGGCATCACCGTGTTAAATACGGTACGTCGCGTTGTAAGAACAGATACACACATTCGAATTTTATACCGGAAAGACATCATGTCCCATAGTGTGAATAATATGTAATTTCTACTTTTCTTGAAAAATACAAACGTCCATTGATCCAAAAACGAGCGGGCATAAATGAAAATTTCTGTAAAACAAATGTTTCAAGTACCACTACATGTTATCAATTTATACATTGTGAGGAAATTTTACAAATTAGAGTTTGTTCACAAATAATCAGCATAAATCACGTTTGATTCGCGTACCACACATAATAAAACATGAAAGATATATGAAAAAAGGAATATTAAGGGGAAACTTTGTGATTAAATTGGAGGTGAAATTTATTTCAGGGAATAGATGAACATAGTTCTTCGTTTTATTATAAGTGTTATTTACTATTACATTTAAGATAGAAAATTAATTTATTATACAAAATTTACCTTAATTTATTAAAAATATAGAAGTTTTTGTCATTGAAAATAGCCCGAAAATTTTGAGTTTTGCCACGATTCCGTGAATCTTCTAAGAAAACAATCTGCTATTTTCTAATTTTCCTCTCAGGACAGACTGCTCTACAGAATTCTACTATAAAATAGATTAGAAAAATGTTGATACAAAATGATTATAATATAAATAAGCGGGAGAACATTGCGCAAAAAGACATGAATTCGCCGAAATAGTAAGATAACATGATGCATAAAAAAAGGAATCATTAATTTTTTATGTTTAAGTTATCGTTTGTAATAACATTTTCTAATACTTTATTTTATGTTCAATCTGTAGAACAAAATGGAAAATCATGAGGAAAACTAGATCAGAAAATAGCAGATTCGTTAGAAATTATGGAATCGTAGCAAAACGCGAGGCACTCGAAAATTTCGGGCCTGTCTTCAACAGTGACAGAAAACTCCTATATTTTTTAATAAGTTTTGTATTACAAATTAACTTTCTATATTTCAAATACAATCATAAATAATACCTAACAGAAAACTGTATGCATTTATTCCTTTCCTTGAAATAAATTGACAAATTTCCTTCAATTTGATATACAAATATCCCCTTTTAATTGCATCAGCTAACAGCAGTCTAATGAAAAATAATCTTATTAATTCAACACCAGTAGATAAAACAAATAACATTTAAAACGAGAGCACATTTATTTGATTAATGAATTAACAAGATTATTTTCGAGACTACTGTTATTTAACGTTATTATTGATACATCATCTTTTTCCGTATAAAAAGAGGGGTAAAAAAAGGAAAATACTTTCGCAGAACACATAAAAATGGTACGTGTAAAAATTCCGGGTTTTCCCTGGATCGCACCTGGTTATTAGTCACGGGGTTGAACGAGCGCGAAGGAGGATGTCCATCTCGCTTCGACGATTCGGATTCCGACTCGGTCGAGTTAAGTAACAGCATAGAGCCGCGAAGCTGGGACGAGCGCGAGTCAGTCTCGTCGAGCTTCCCGCGACGATAAGACCGACAATACTGACGGCTATGATGCGAATTAATGCGAGTCTCTGATATGGGATCGGCGAAGGACCGACTGATAGAAACAACAATTCGCGAAATACAGTGACGTGACCACGAGTACGGCCGTCGCCGGCGAACGGTAACATGAAGACGTCGACGACGAGGTACGTTTCAGTGAAATTAAGGGCCGATCCACCTTTGGAGAAATTATTTTAGTTGAACTTCTTGCACCGTTCATCTCTTTCCTCTTTTTTTTTTTTTTTTTTTGAGGAATGCAAAAAGCTCGGCTGAAACAGTTTATTCAAAGATGAAACAACCGGCCTCATTCGATGGTGAGGGTATACTGTTCTCGTGATAAATAATATAACGTCCAGGATTGAAAAGGTGATTAAATAAATCTTCTTCAAAAGGTTAAACAAATCGACATTCAATACGAACCTTTCACTATATCGCAGCTGCGATCATCTGCGAGAGGACTCAGCGACGATATCCTTAAATCCCACGGAATTCCATCTTTGCATGATAAAAGTGAAGGAAATTTTGGAAGAATTAGATAGAAAGAGTTAAGAAAGAGTCGGGTCAAAATTAAAATCGAACGAGCCGAAGATTCGGGAGAAATTAAAGGATCCGCGCGTTTGCCTTCATCGAGCAAAAAAGTCGCGCTAGTGATTGATGTTACATGATCGCGTTGTTTATATTGCGCGATTTTCTGCGCGGCGTAAATCGATTATAATATATTAACAGACTTTCTTTTTACGGAAATCCGCCGCCACGCTTCCGAGGCGCGAACACACGTGATTATGTAAGCGCGATATTAATAAGATAATCAAAGCAATTTGAAACATCTCAGAATTCCTTATGATCACAGCGCAAAATTGCGAACGCGAACGACCACGTGTGCACGCGCGTGCGTGCGTGCGGGCGCACGCGTATAAGACGAGCGACTCGAGTAACAACTGGTTATTACAATTTAACGACACGGAAGGTGGAGAAAGTGCATCTGGCGAAGAAAGTAAAATCATGACAAATAAATAATATATAATAACGCGTCACAAAAGTGTCGCGAACCTGACAGAATACTATAATTTGTTTCGCCATTATAATTTTATTAAAGATGCAATATTACGCTTTGAAAGCTACATATGAAATAATAGCCGCTAAAGTTAGTTTTGCATCTTCATTTCAATTATAATAGCATATATTAAATATTTATAAATAAATATAGACTCATGACCGATATGTGAAAACACAACATTAATTGACTAAAGCGCCAAACGGTCAAAGCTAGGTCTTCATGCTGAAAATTTCTTTGTACACATATCTCAAGTTCAACTGCGCGCCGAATAAATTTTCGGTCTTAAAACACAGTCTTAAGATGAACAAGGATAGTAAATCACACTATTAAATTGATAATCAACAACGATGCTAATAAGCATCTCAATCCCTTATTCCCCCCCGAATATTGTAAAGAATTAAATATTTATATTGTAGGAATCGAGATCATTTTATATAATTCAGAACAATATATTTTTAATTATATATAAAATAATTTTTATATCTAGAAAAAAAGAGGTTGAGCATATCATTCTCTTTCGATTAGAAGCGGAAAAAAATGTTTTAAATTTTCATTTGTCTGATGACATTCTCAATTTGTAGCCTTACTTTGTAATAGATAAAAAGAACATGAGTAAGACATTGCAAGAGACATGAGGCTATGACATATCAAAATTTTTTATTTAGAAAGTTCTTTACTCTTTTAGAAAATATTTTTTAAATATCAAAATGTTATTTAATGTTTCTTTTTTCATTACTAAATCAACAGATTAAAAAAATTTTTTTTTTAATTCTTTTTCTTATATACACAAGATGTCTATAAAATCTGTTCCCATACCCTATATTTCGAAAATAGTTTAAAATTATGAAAAATCGCAAGATATGTGTTTGATCATTTCAAGAGGCACTTTTTTAGAAGTTGAGATTGCCCTCCCTCCAAGAGAACTCCAACTCAAAAATGGTTTCCGAAATATAGAGAGTGGAGACTTTATAGACATCCTATAATGACTTATATTTTGATCAATGCTTTTCTCTAAATAAACTCTTTCTGAATTTTATTTATGATTTAAAAATTATTTTTTTTTATTACTTATAACTTTTGATAAAATCACGATTTTTTTAAAAATCAAATCATAGTTTATTCTTGAAGAAATTAAAAAGAATTCGATTTAATACTTCTCAAGAAAAGGATACATAAAGATAATAAAAATAATATTCCTATTTCACAATTTATTGCATTTTTTCCTCTTAAAATAAAAACGTCTCATTGAATTATTATAAAATATATATTATAAAATCTTGCAATTATGATATTATTATTGCAAACATGCACACATGTACGATAAAACAGCTGAACGCGAAATGTAATAAAAAAAAAGTGCAATATGATTACGCAATATCCACATTGCATAAGTTATCGGTATACTTATAGGGTACGTCATCATCACAAGGCAGACAGCAATAAAAACACATCAAACAGGAATTCATCATAGTTGCTTTCGATCGAGAGCGTTACTTATGAATTTTTTGTATGTCTTCTGTCCCCTCGCCGAAACTTATTGAAGAATCATATCGGACAATGTACCGAGTGTCACGTGCACGCTCTGTATTAAGAATTTCGCACCAAATCCTGTCGTGATTATCGCTACTCACGGTATTCATGGACAAGTGCATCGTGCAATTGTTTGCAGAGCCGTACGAGCTTTCCACGCGTTCAGAATCCGATATCGACATTCTGTTTTAAGCGAGAATCGGCTACCTGTCTTTGTGAATTAATATATCGGCCGAATCTTGGTTTTTCTCACGCTTTGTCAGATCTGAAAAAACAATCTCAATCTCACACTTCGATATTTTATTTAATTCTGATTAAGATTACTGAAGGAATTCATATCTTTAATTTTTAGTCAGATATCTCAATTTCGACATTTTTTATATTTGTATAAACGGGATATATCAACACAAAACATCGATTCTTCAAATGAGACGAATTTTCTCTATTCTCGGAGAAAAGATATCGCTACGCGCTTTCGCGATTAGATTAATTATCTCGCTACTTGTCTCTTTGCGCTTATTACCGAGAATGAAATCCTGCAAACGAGAAAGTTCTGATGTAACTCGCTCCCAGTGGGATGATCACTAATTAGACGATTGTGTAATGGCGCATTCGCACCTGCGGGCATCGATCAGAAGAATTTCACAAACGATGAGTGTAACACACAGATAATAATCTCACCTATTTATTCATGCTCGATTGTTAAAACAATTCAGCAGCGTTAATTAGAGATAGGAAAAGGAAATATCTCTTTCCGCGCGACGTTCGTATTTATGAGAGGTGGAACACGATAACGCGATTACTTCCATGCATGAATTTTTACGTTCTATAAACGGCACGCGATTTGTAAAATCGTGCAAATTATCGGGAAAGTTGAAATTACCGTTGCCATCGAATTGCGATTATCTTGATGGTGCGTTAGAATTATTTCGCATACACCGGATGAATTATTGCGTTAATTAGAACGACAAGCGTGAGAGGTGCTAGGAACGACAAGTTCTAGATGCTTTGTAAAAGATGATTAATAAAACGCTGCTACGAAGAATAAAACTCTCGGCTTCGCCGTGGAAAGTCGCGAAAGAAAGCTCGACCAGCAGCAGCATTGAAATGTTGACAGACCTCATGCTATTCAATTACTTCCTCGACTTTAAAAAAAAGAGATGCGTTCTTCCTGAATCAACAGTGCGTGTAATATCGTTAAATTTATTATATAAACAAATCAGCGACTTATAGACAAAATAATATAAACACTTGTTTTAACACATGTTTTAATTATTAATTAAAAAAGTGGCCTATCATTTGTCTTTAATATATGAATTCTATCCTTATTGTGGAACAGAGCTATTCATTACTATACAATGCTAGTCATCAGTGCGATGTTATTCTTCTATCATTCTACCATTCTTCTAATAATTGCTTAAGCGATATTGGAAGAGGAAATCTGCTTTTCATTCTGCTCCTCAAAACTCACAATGATTCGGTGATATTTAAATCGATGATATTTAAGCGCTGGCTAGAAAAGATGTTAAAGTTTTGAAGAATAAAGAGAGAGAGAGAGAGAGAGAGAAAGCAATTTTGGAAAATGAAGTGAAAAGCAAATTTCCTTTTCCAACATTACTTATACCATTGAAAGACGTTCCGCTAAAAGGATAGTATAACATTTCATACTTCCAGTGACTGTTCAAGCATTATATGAGTATTTCAATAAGGATAGAATCTATATTTAAATTTATTAATAAAGAACACAACATTTCCTAAGTGCTCATATTTTAATCCTTTTACACACACACACACACACACACACACACGCGGGGGCGCATACAGAAAATTTAGAATGTTGATTCTGGATTCAAATTGGGTTAAATAAATTTGATTAGATATAAATGAAATAGATTATGGTTCGGATAGACAGAGCTTCGAGACAAACCGCAATATTCGCGTGACCCTCCTGGTCAACGAGGACGGGGAAAGAAAAAAAAGAGAAAAGACCTTTTGCTTTTCACGACGCGAGAAGCATTTATACGCGGGCGCGTTATTATTCCGCGCACATGTCATCATCCTGAGCCCTGCCGCCAGGGACAATGCCATTGCCATAGCGAAACAGTGAAAGTATGGTCATTTTGCCCTCGCTGTCGCGCGCGTTTCTGCTCCTTCCCACTCGCACGCACGCTCAAGACGACACACGCATCGGCATTTCGCGCTATTGCGATAGTCTCGTTTTGAATGCTACATTCTATTGAAACGCCTTCCACCTGCAACGCAGCGCGAACTCGGTGAAATTGCCTCTGCATTCGACTGCGTCGAAGATGAGAGGTAACATCTTCCGCTCGCGTAGTTTTAATCGTATTACAGTTTCCAATTAGTTAACTGTGTCACGTGTTTGGCGGAAACCGCGATTTCTTCAATCCTTGACTATTAACTTTCTTTATCAAGGAATGATTCACGTACGCAGACTTGAAGTAACATTATTACGGCAATTTTCAGCGCGATGCGGATTCTTCTAGGGAGCATCATCTGCCTTCTATCAGTGGTTAATGCGAGAACGGCGATAATGCCGCCGCCGTGGGCTGATCCCTCGAGCAACCCCTGTGCCGCGCAGCCACGCGGCTGGCAACTGCTGTATTGGCCGATCGACGGAAAATGCTACAAGATATTTCAGGCAAGTGCTAATCTTCTTTTCCTTCGCAAAAGTTACGTCTCTCGCAGTTGACCTATGACATGCTTTAAAGGATTCATTTAAAGGAATCATTCATCTCTGAGAGCTCGCATTTATGACAGATTGGCGCCCCGTGTCCGGAAACCATGGAACTGGGCCCAGCGGCCGGTAGCAGCGGAACAATCGCGGAATGCAGATGTCCCCCGGGAACCGCGCAATCGCCCAGAGACGCTTTGTGTCATCCGATATTTACGAGAGCGTCTTGCTCCAAAGGTCAATTCTTCGCACCTGTGTCCGACGCCCTCGATAAATCAGGGTAATGAAAACACTGTCTCTTTAATTTCGCGACCAAATGGAAACGCCCGTGTGCTCATGACAGATCCTTTCAGCACGAAACCACGATGGGGAGTCTGTCGCGATCCCGAAATCTGCAACGAACAAGGCGAGATTTACTGGCCCAGGGACGGCAAATGCTATCCGAAGCTAAGTAGAGGCCCATGTCCACGTGGCGAGCTTTTAGTCGTAGGCGAGGACGGCCTAGCGACCTGTTCGTGTTCGATGAGTGGCGAATTGGGTAGATACCATTGGTTGGGAAATGGTGGTGGTTGCCACGAACACTATACCAAGGGGCCTTGCACGGAGCCAGGAGAATTGTTTCTGCCGGGTGGAACGTGCGGTTGCCATTCTCAATTACCTCACTATCACGAACCAAGCGGAATGTGCTATCAGTTAGGTAAGATATTTCACGTAAACAAATAATACAACTCGATCTAAAAGTGTAAAAATGGAAATCTGATGTAATAATGAAATTGAAAAAATGGAAATGTCAGAAGAAGAAATATTACTTTCTGCTTTAACATAACTTTCTTATGCCTTTAAAATTATTCCACAAATAAGAATTTTTCTTTATTCTTCCTCAAATTCTTCGTAAAACCAATCTTTTATCAAATCTTTTATAAAATCAGATTTATATAAAAAATTTGTAATATAAAGTAAAGAGACGATCTGAAATAAAGATCAAGATCTCGCTGTAATTTTTTATTATATTATATTGTACATGTTCGTGATTGGCATGTATTAACTCATTTCTTTAATTGCATTTTTAAATCCTCGTCCTTAGTAAAATATATTTTTGAATTCCTAATACGAATTATCAGGTGGCATTGGTCCGTGTCCACAAGGACATCACTTCATAGTGACGATAAACGTTCGATCATCACAGGAAGATGATATGCAAGCCAAATGCGTTTGCAAATCGGGCCATGTGTTATACAAAGATGGGTTTTGTTATCGACTGCATACGAGAGGACCCTGCGATAGCGGCTATATGCTGATAAACTCGTCGACCTGTATTCCCGTGCCATGCAAACGTGGTAGATTATACTTTCCTCAGGAGAAGACTTGCTACAAGATCGGTACAAGGGGACCGTGTCCGAACGGGCAGATAGTGTTGTACGATTACAATGTGAGACCGTCCCTCGACGGGATCAGTTACAACGGCGTGTGTGGCTGTACCAATATCATGAGAGATACTGGCAAGTGCCTGAAGAACGACAATGATGATTGCGAGAACATGCCAGGCATGGTGATGATCAAGAAAATCTGTTACAAGTTGTACACGCAGGGTCCATGTACCGCGGGAGAATGGTTAGTTGCTCAGAGAATACCGAGAAACAATCGGTTATGGCGACAAGGAGAATCGCAACCAAAAGCCAGATGCGAGTGTCGACCTGGTTACAAGAGGATTGTCCAGAGTTCTGATGAAGCTCTGGAAGAACTGGAAAGCAATAATCTGATCTTGCCGAATAGTTGCCAGCCACCCATGGTGAGCCTGGCGAAATTTCTCAACGATAATATCAAATCAAAAATGGTGATCTAATAGCTCATTGCTGTGTAGTTGCAGTGCTGCACAACGTTCATAATTTATAAGATTGATCGAATTAACATTTATTTTTTTACCTAGTTAAGAACATGCGTGATGCATCAAACTTTTCAGTTGAAAGAATGATAATTGCTTTAATTTTGTACATAATGTTATACAAATTATTTTTTAGTTTTATCTTACATGCTTGAGCGAAGCCTTATTTATTGCATTCTATATCTTAATAAGTATTGTAAATATCATTTATGTGTACTTACAGACTCTAAAGTTTCTTATGAGAGATATGAGAGACATGTGCCAATTTTTTCTAGGAAGTTTATCAGAAGTTGTAAATAAATGCAAATGTACTTACTCATTTTTATGCTGTAAATCGCGGATTTGTTGTTGCACTGCCTCTGTTTGTTGATCCTTATGTGTTAATTCTCGCTCCAATGCAGCAATCTTTTCTGTTTTTTCATCCAATGCCATCTGCAAAAATATAATCAATTTTATAAACTATTATTTAATACATTGTGGACGGACACATCTTGTAATTAAATACTTCCTGACAATCAGCTATTCAAATGCTTTTTACCAAAAACCAAAAATAATACATAAAATAAACGATTTCTGAATAGAGGCACTGAGTTGAAAATACGTAAATTAACGTAACTGGTCGCGCACGTCTGGCTGCTGAACTACGTAAAAACTATGTAGCCCGTCAACAATGTGTTAAGAGCAATACAATTTGTTATAATATTTCATTTACCAATAGCCGATCTTTCTCTTGATCCAAAAGCGTCATGCTCGAGCGCAAAGTATTTATTTCTTGCTTCAGCTCCTTGATTTGATCATTCAACTGCACCTTTTGCTGCTCCATACTTCTATTACGATCTATAGCCTTATTCAATTCCGATTCTGCCTGTGATAGTTGGCCCTGCGCGTCTCCAAGCGCTTGATCTGTTTGATCTTGCAAAGTTCTGCAATGGAAAGTTTAGGAGATTTCTAAATAACTATATTCAAGATTCTTACATCTAATATATTACCGTAATTGGAAATATTGCGTCCGCTGTGCCATTAATTCTTGCTTTGTACGATGCAGTTCTTCTTGAATGTCGCCTAACTGATCCTCAAGACCGTTCATCGCCGCTCTTCTCGTGCCCTGAGTCATTAACAGATCTTGCCGTTCTTTTTCTATATGTTTTAAACGATTCTCCGTCTCGAGTAAATTTTCCTTGAGACGAAGTTGTTCACATTTATGCGCATCCGATATCTTCTATATCCCGATATCATCCAGCCATGCATTTATAACATTGCCACATTCACGTTAACAAGAATTAATATAAAACAGTATTAATCACATATAATTATTAAACACATATAATTAGTAAAATAGTGTGAATGTTAAGATTGTATTAACTTTAAGTATGTTAAATACAAATAAAATACACATTTTGGAGAAATCAATAATAGAATATAATATAAAGCTAATTTAACAATCTTCGCTCTTTACCGTAAGTCTCTCCCGTAATGCATCGCGTTCCTGTATCAGTCGCTCAACATCTGCTCTGGCCGTATCCCGCTCTCGTTCCAGACGTTCAAGCATCATCTGCTCAAATTAAAATTGGAATAAGAATAAAACATATATGTTTCATTTGCAAATCTTTACATACTTTTGTCGTGCTGATGTCTCCAGTAGATATTGGCGAGCCAGAAGCACAGGTACAAATGCGGATGGGTTTGCACAAGCTGCATGATCTGCAAGGAGTACACATCTGTCTCTGATCCTTGTAAGTTTGCAATCGTGCTTGTAGATCCTCTTTTTCATGATACAATTCTTCCTTCTCTCGATGTGCTTTGCTTAAAGCTTGTTCCTTGTCACTTAATTCACGTTTTAATTCACAAATTCGTGTCCACAAATCAGCCTATAATTTATTACAAATAATAAAATTATAATTTTTTGTACGTGTATTTTTTCGGATTTAATATTTACGTTATCTTTGTCAGATGTTCTGTGTTGCTCATTCCGACAATTGTATTCCTTTCTATAATGATCTCGTTCTATTTCTAATCGTTGAATTATTTGTTGCAACTACAAAATAAATGTCTTTTTCTTAATATATTATTTTAAATATATTAAGAATATTTTTAAATAATTGAGAAATATTTAAGTAAGCTTCTTTGACTTACAGATGCAATTTTTAAATCCGCTTCATCAATCCGTTTTTGCATATCAAAGCTACTTGTATCTTTTACAATTTCTCTATCATTAGCCACTGTCTGATGATCCATATCATATTTCTCATTTTTGTTATTTTTTAATGCTAAAAAAAGGTAAAAAATTTTTGATATTTTCTTTTCATGTAATAATTATTTTTAAAAAATTTTATCAAAATCTAGATTTAGTATCTTCCTACGTTGTGCATTTTAAAATCGATTTACTATTAATACCAATTTTTTTCTTTGACGTTTTCATCCCTTTATTCTGATAATTTTTTTCCCCCTTTTCTTTTGCTTGCATCTGATCATTCATTTTATTACATTTTTGCCTAATGTTTTTATGTATATGCTCTTCTAATATTTCATTAGTAAATTGCAATTGATTAATATCTTGTCTTTGACGTTCATTTTCTTTAATTAATCTTTCCATTTCATCATTTAAATTTTTTTCTGCAATATTTTAAACTTTCACCTTCGATATAAGTAGCCCAGGCTTCAAAAGGAAAGATATATTACGGAAATAATTTTAGAGAATAATTTTGACATACCAATGACTGTTAGTTGATTGATCTTGTCAGACATATGTTTTTTTTCATCCAATGTAGATTCTAGAATACGTTGAACATTACGTTTTTCAAGCTTACATGCTTCTAAATCTGCTCTCAACTCTTGTACCTCTCTACGTTCTACAGTTAGCTCGCGCTCTAAGACATGCACTTGCATCATGACATCTTCTAACTTCTCCTAAACAAGCATCAAAGTGTAAAATAAAGAAATTGTCCTGAAAATATACATTAATGCAATCTTCATAATTACCTGGAGCTTACAAACTCTTCTGTTATTTTCTTTAACTGCAGAATTGCAGTCAGCTTCTACAGCTAATGCAACGTGATCTATATCTCTTAACTCTTTCTCCAGCTCTTCATTTCGTGCTGCTAGTTTCATTGCCTGAGACATAGCATCATGTTGTTTATTTAGAGATTCTGCATCATTCAAGAAAAATTAAGTATGTGAATTGGATATCTTCATATAATTAAATAATATAAGGCTTGTCAATAATTATATTAAAAATAAATGCTGTAAGAATCTCTCTACTCTGCTAAATTCCTTGCCTTTTAGCTGCTGTTCCAACTCCAATTTGGCCTGTTGGAGAATCCTCACTTCACTAATCTCTGTAACATCATTGGTAGCACCAGATTTCTTTTCCATCTTCTTGCAAGTACAATCTTTGCTAATTGCAGCATAGGAACGACCACCTTCCAACATTTTTCTCAATCGCATTATTTCTTTTTCCTTTGTGGCCAGCTATAAAAAAGATTCTTTATTTTGTAACATATTAACACGATAAGAGACAACATATACATATTTTTTAAATACTGTTACCATGCGTCAATAATTGTTAGCATGCAGGAAAACAATTGTTAACATGCAACATTTCCATTCCTTTTTGGAAAGCATTGGAGACATTCAAAAAATGCATGTATAAATATTGATGCTTAGTATACCTGTTTCTCAAGGGTCTCTATAGTATCGGTTTGCAATAAAAGTTCCCCTCGTAATTTTGTTACCTCCTGACTCAAACAATTCATTTTGTGATCTGCCATGCTTATTATATCTACTATCTTAGGCTCCACGCTACTTAATTTTGGCAGTGAGCTGCTGCTCTTTGCTCTTGGCATTGGCTCAGCTTGCAAAATTGGTCTTCGAAGAGGAAAGCAGGGACGTTTCTTAGCAGCTGTAAAAATTTTTGTAAAAATATATATATTACGTAATTTAAAAATTGATTATAATGATACTTCGTTAACATTTACAGCGAAATAAAATAACTTACCAAGACCAACATTAATGATAGTTGGCTTTAGACACTTGCCCTGAAGCTCCAATAACTTCTTAGACTTGACAGCTGACTCTGCCTCCAGCTCTTTTATCTTATGTATGTTTCGCGAAGATGCCAATTGCAGATCGTTGCATTCACATTCTAACTTGTATATCTGCCTTTTAAGATCCTTGACTTGCCTCTGATGCGCCTCCTTAGTTTCTATTAAATCCGAATGAAGCTGGTTGCATTCTCGCACCAATCTCGCATTATCACATTTGTAAGGATCAATTGTCAATTGCAACTGGCTGCATGCCTACCGATGATACCATCAAATTAGACCATTACATCAAAAGTGCCTTTTTACTTCGTCAAAATTATTAACAATGTATTTACAGCATTCGTCGGTAACGTTACGATGCAAGAGACCGTTCATTTCGTATTAGCTTTTACTTGAAGTTAGATAAATGGAACCGTATTCAAATGTTCTCTTTACAAATGCAGAGGAAACTGAACATTCTTACGAATACGCATCGAATGGCATACCTCAATGTTCTGCTGAGCAACGGCCTTAAAATGTTTAAGACTGTCTGTAGTTTGAATAAGATCGGCCAGCAAGGCTTCTATCAGAGGTAGGGCGTCCAATGACAGCGCCTGCTTGTATCCCAGGTTATCCAGGTGCTTTCTAATCGTTCGGTACCTGGCAGCAACATTGTACTCCGTGTCCCCGCTCATTCTCGCGAGATGTACAATCGACAAAACGGTCCGCGTAATTTGTACATTGATTATTATTATAAAAGAGCTTGAAATCACATAATATTCACGATTACAAAATGTAACCTCAAGTCTCCATTGCTATTACGACTGTATAAATACATTATGATCATCTCAATTTTCGCTATTATGCGAATAACCGTATTGTTATGCGACATTGCAATTATACGTAATGAACAATGACTGTTCCTTAAATCAATAATGATCGTTCAAATCTCGCGATTTGCGATCAAGCGGTAAATATCTTTCCCTCACCGAGGGAAATCTAAGTATACTCTTATTATTGTTTATAAACCTGATATATCTCTCAGAAACATACACTTATTTCATCGGAAACGCCAAAAAGATTTTATTCATGCAGTTGCAATTCATTCTATTGAGAATCGTTTTTGATCGTTTTCTCGCAAACTGGTTCAAAAGTGTTGCCAATCTGAACAAAACTGACTTCTTTGCTTTCGGATTACGTTCCAAAAAGCATCAACGTTCGTTCAGTGATGCTAGAGGTTTGTTTTTTATTCTTGCACTCTCTGAACTGGTACACACGGTGCAATAAGTTGAAGTGAAGTAAACATATGTTTACTTCACTTCAACTTATTGCACCGTGTGTACCAGTTCAGAGAGTGCAAGAATAAAAAACAGACCTTAGATTTGCCCCGCACTCGCGCATGCGCGTTGATTTACAGCTGAGCGCGCAGTACCATAGCTATAGATAACGATGCATGTTTTCTAAATGTGGTAAAAAATGTGGTTTTCTAAAATTATTTCTGCACCTATCTTTATATTAGAGGTTATAATTTATCTATACAATTAGTATTATTGCATTCTACGAACGTATGTTTTGTTTTCATATATTTATAATTCTATTTTTTTCTTTGGAGCGACTAAAGACACCAGTTTCACGAACGAATGTAATAGCGTCACTGCGTCGTTTCGCTTAGAGACCCTTTCTGGACACGAGATTGACAACTTTTGATTGGTCCGTCGTTTGTGGCACTCCCGCCCAATTCAAATTTCGATAATCTTATAAATTCAGATAGGAGAAATGTATACATAAACTTTTTTAGAATATTTTTGTATTTTTAACGAATATTATGCATAGACTTACTATCATATCTTTGAGGTAATAAAATACTTTTTCTTTTACTATATTCTTTTACTATATTCTTTACAATATTCGGAGGGAATAAGGGATTGAGATGCTTATCAGCATCGTTGTTATTAAATTGATTATCAATTTAATAGTGTGATTTACTATCCTTGTTCATCTTAAGACTGTGTTTCAAGACCGAAAATATAATTCGGCGTGCAGTTGAACTTGAGATATGTATACAAAGTCACATAAGAAATTTCAGCACGAAGATCTAGCTTTGACCGTGAGCGCTTTAATTAATTGTTGTGGTTTCACATATCGGTCACAAATCTATTCTTAACTTTTTCTTTTATTATAAATTCTTAACCTGAGTACAACAAATTTAGCAATTATTTTTGTTAACAGATTATGGCACTCTAAAATATCACATTTAATTTTAATTACATTAATATTAAATATTTCATTTATCTTATTGTAAAAAATTCAAACGTATTAACTTCGCAAAGAAGTACCCAATCTTCTCGGTTAATATTTTTTACTCATACAGTTTGTCGTTCAGAATTTCTAGGAAATCTTTTCATCGTATATCCTTGGCAGCTGAATTATTACAATATGGAACAGCNGGTGGTGACATGTCAGTTTGAAAAAATTACCAAGGGACAGAATCAATTACCGTGGGTGTACGTGCATTAGAGGCTTTCTACAACAAGCCATAAGTCATAAATCAGAAGCAATAAATTGACCAGTCACAGACAAATGTGAAAAAAATACTTAATTATGGTCGATCAATTTATTGACTTCCGATTTATGACTTATGGCTTATTGTAGAAAGCCTCTCAAGATTTTAGAATGAATAGACGGAAATAGTGTACATATCTTTCTCTCTCATAGCATTTTGCCACAATCGCTCGTGTCCAGACTCTGGTATAGGATTTCTAATTTCGCTCTTAGGACGCGCGTTCCGAAGAACATCGAAGAAAGAACATCGGCGATCTACCTTCCGACCAACTAACTTCCGAACGTACCGGAATTATTTACAACAAAAGACAAGGATTGCGATGCGATCTCGGACAATTCTCGCATGTTGGTAGTGACAGGTGACGCGCTGCTCCTCCTCATCGATCGCGTTTGCCTCGTCATCACAAGTTGATCCGCAGTTGATCGCAGGACGGAGTTGCGCACCGCGTTTCAACGGAGTCCGTTCCGCGGTCCGCGTCGATTGATGTCAATCCGCGCGGAAGAGCGCGACGAGGCGATCGACGTCGTCGATGGATCGCTCAGCGACGATGTCTTCGTCGCGTCGCGTCCTGCCTTGAAATGATCCGCGGGAGAGTCTCGGAGGAGGCGGAAGACCCAATTCGCGATCGGCATCAGAGATGGGCTCGAACCCGGCCTCAGATCCGACCAAGATCCTCGCGCTAATCGAGCAGTTGTGCGATCTGCCGTACACGGAGGTGCAGCGACGGCTGAACAAATATGTATGTACGAATCGTACCGTGCCGGATTCCTGGATCACGAGGATTCAGGTTTCCGATTCCACGGTTCGCGATCCCCGAAACGATCGGCACGCCGCGCGAGTGCTCGCGCCGGTTGGACCAATGGTGGCGCGATGCCACGAGCGATCGTGGTCGTCTGCTAGATCGAATTCTCGAATGACACCCGTGACAGGGCACCGGTTATTTTAGGAGAGTTGTCTGATGGGAATATAAAAATTTTTGAAATTTTCTGACAAAACTGGCTGATTTTTGCCATCACCTCCTAACAAATATCTGTACCTGCTTGGAATGTTTTATTCAACTTGTTTATTTCTATCAATGTATATGAACTTTAATCTTGGTTTTAAGTTATCTATATCTTTTTTTAGTTCTAAGAATTAAAAAAAGAGAGTAAATTAAATCAATTAAAATTAATCTCCATTTATAGAAATGGACGCACATATAATTACACATTTTCTCATTGATTTCACTGGCTGTATTGAACCTGTTATTAGGGATCGGGAACCAAATAAAAGAAGATACAGTTGATTTACTCTTTTTTTCTTTTATTTTTTTAAGATAAATGTCCATTTCTATTGATTTAGATTAATTTTCAATCTCTTCAAATTATTCTTTTTTTAGTTCTAAGAATTAAATAGCAATTAATTTAAAAAAAAGATAAAGAGTTAAATTAATCTATATTGATAGAAATGGACAACTATGGAATCAGTGATTCTTACTTTTTTTATGATACATGTCCATTTCTATCAATGTAGATTAACTTTATTTTCAGCTTAACTTCTTAAAAATTAAAAAAAGATGAACAATAAATTAAAAATTAATCTATAGTGATAGAAATGGACAATGGTGGAATTAGTGAATGTTGTTTTCCAATTCAATTTCCATGTCAATTTCTTATTGCCTTCTTTTTCAATTTGTTTTTTTACAGATGCAGGATGCAACAAAGGCAAGGCTAGTCTTTCTCGTATCAGTACTAATAGAATCTGAAGAAATGGTTATTCATGTGATAGGTGAAGAAATTCTGGATAGAGAATTGAGATTTCTTGTAAGTGTCTTTGTTACAAAGATTTTCTATAAAATAAAAAAAAAAGAAAAGAAACATTAGATGCTTGATAATTTCAATTGAATGACTATACAATTATCCATGAAGAAGATATTTATGTTTTTCAATGTTTATTTATAGAAATACTTTGTTTGTACTATTTGTTATGTATCATATTTCGTCGTTATCAGTGAAGCAATTAAACATCATTAAATTCATTAAACTTAAAACAAACATCTGTTTAAATTACTTAGGATAAAATTACAGATTCGATTTTTTCTTATAATTCTAATATAGCGATTACCTGATAATCCTTATCCTTTTGAATTTATGTTCCAGATATTTTACATTTCCCAATTGATATTCTTTATTTATTTAAAAAATACAGCACATTTTTTTGTCTGATGTGAATATGAAAGATGGAAATTTGTTTTGCAGATACCAAACAATGTTTTGTATGAGGCTGTGATAAATAAAACAGCATTAGCCCTAAGTACTGCAAAACTTGATAGCGAATTACTGAGATATATTAACAGAATAACAGATGCTACACCGCAATCCTTCTTAACAATCCCGATACAGCATCCTTTCAAGCATTATACAGCTTTGCTTGTGTGTCTGGTAGATTATGTGGATGGAAATGAAGCTAGGCATGCTTGTACAGAGATAGTTCAAGAATGCTTTAGGTATTGTACAATGCAGTTATACTGTGTTATGCAATTGTGATCAATGAACATATTCTAATTAAACAGAATGTATATTGAACTACGAATTAAATATCATAGGTTTTGTCTTGGATACTTGCTTAGTTCGTTACGTTGCTACGAGGAAACCCGTGTGAAACGACAATGTCAAGATTTATTAGCTGTTTCTAGGAAACTCTTCACGTATTTGGGTATAACAATTAACCCTAAGTGCAATATTCAATCTGTATGTTTTTTATTTTATTTTTCAATCTAAATCTAGGAGATTTTTCCGATCTCTTGCGCGAGATTATGGCAGAAGTCAGAAAATTAACAAACGCGGAGAGATGCTCTTTATTTCTTTTGGATCCTGATCAACAAGATTTAGTTGCCAAAGTATTCGATGGCATTTCTACGGGAGAAGTAGGCAACAGTTAATCTCATATGCAAATATATGTTATTTTATAAATAACTTCATGTTCTTTTTAAAACATTTCTAGACTATAAGTGAGATGAGAATACCCATTGGACAAGGTATAGCCGGTCACGTGGCAACTACCGGTAAATTACTAAATATTCGAGACGCTTATAATCATCCTCTTTTCTATCGTGGGATAGATGAGGCAACAGGGTTTAAGACTAGAAATATTTTGTGCTTTCCAATACGGGATGAAAAAGGCATTGTTGGTAAATTAAACATGTTAAAATAAGAAAATTGCAATAAATTGTAATAAAAACTGAAAACATAGAACATTATAGAACGTTATAATTATGCTTATATTTTAGGAGTGGCTCAACTGTGCAATAAAATAAACGGTTTATATTTTGATGCCTTTGACGAACAAATCGCGACAGCATTTAGTATCTATTGCGGTATATCAATAATGCATAGTATTGTTTATAAAAAAATGCAGGATGCTCAAGCCCGAAATAAGCTTAGTAATGAGATAATGATGTATCACATGAAAGTAAATATTTGTTAAATAATATATTTTATAATCAATTAGTAAATTATGTGCTTAGTAAAGAATTTATTTGTAGGTGGAAGAATCTGCTGTGCAAGCATTATTAAATTGCAGAGATGACCACAATATTAAAGATTTCAACAAGTTCCACTTTAGCCCGAGAAATGTACCTTACAAGCATATACCTTGCTATACTATTAAAATGTTTATAGACTTGAGTTTCTTAAAGCATTGGAAAATTAAAATGTCAACGCTCGCAAGGTATTAATATAAGATGCGAAATAAATAATAATGATACAATAAATTTTTATAATACAATATAACAGTGCTAAGAGGTTTATGAGTTGTCTTGATCCATTATTAATGTCTTAACGGAGACAACCCGTAAACCTCTTAGCTTTTAAAGAGAATACCCGTAGAAGCCTTAAAAGCATAATAATATAACGTTCTTTAGATTTATACTGTATGTCAAAAAAGGCTATAGAGAAGCACCTTATCACAATTGGACACATGCATTTTCTGTGGCACACTTTGCATATCTATTGATAAAGAATATGCAGCTCATTGAGGAAAATTACATGACACCTTTACAGGCTCTGGTGTTTCTTGTATCATGCTTATGTCATGACATAGACCACAGAGGAACTAATAATTCGTTTCAAACTCAGTGCGGCACCGTATTAGCAAGTCTTTACAGTTCAGAAGGATCTGTTATGGAGGTAAAACAAAATGTCATTACTTTAAAGAGTTAATAACTTATTTTAATTGGATCTATACTTCTCTTTGTTTAATAGAGACATCATCTTGCACAAACAATGTGTATTCTAAACACTGAAGGTTGCAATATATTTGAATGTTTGGATAGCAATGAGTATAGTGAAGCTTTAGATTTGTTGAGAAGCAATATACTTGCAACTGACTTAGCCTCTCATTTTCGTAGCATAAAGAATCAAGAAGAAATGATTCGTAGTGGATATAACAAAGATGATCCAAAACAACGAAAGCTGTTATTCGAAATGCTCATGACTTGTTGCGATCTTAGTGATCAAACCAAAGATTGGAAACTTTCAAAGAAAACAGCGGTAAATCAATTTCACTTAATTTTAATGTCCAATTTACAAATTAATAGCTGTAAAGCTGATTCTACAATAGGGTCGTAAGTCATAAACTGTAAGAACTTGATCAATTGCAGTCGAATGTGAAAAGAATAATCGATTATGATTGATCAATTTCTTGCGGCTTACGACTTACGACTTTATTGTAGAATCGACCTAAATAAATTTTATTTTTTTGTATCAGGAGCAAATATTTGATGAATTTTTCTCGCAAGGAGACTTAGAGAAAAGCCTGGGTAACGCGCCTGTCGAAATGATGGACAGGGAACGTGCATCGATTCCTGATCTCCAAATACAATTCATTACTAACTTAGTTATTCCCGTCTTTACGTGAGTATATTCAATAATTTTTGTATTTGAATATTATGTCTGTTTTGATTTTACTATTTATTTTCTAGCAATCTGTCGTTATTATTCCCGTCAGCGCTGCCTCTAGTCCATATGCTGCAACACAATTGTTCACTGTGGGAAGTGGCTAAGATCGTATTTCAAAAATATTCGACGAATGGAACAAAAGGAATAGATATTTTGCTTGATCCAAATTTTGAAGACGAGGTGCTTAAAATATTTGCTCAAAGATGTCAATGTTCTATGGAAAATCCTAATGAATCCATGGGAAGCGGAGAGTAATACTATATTTGTAAAATAAAATATTTAAAAAAAAGCAAGATTTAATGACACTCAATTTGGAATTTGCATATAGAATTTCTGATGCAAAGTAAAGAAGGAATTCGTAATAATGTAATGTGATAAATCTTTTACAACTGCACTCTTTAAAAAAAGAAATCAATTTCACAGATTGATCTACTTTTCTGAGAATATATTTAATCTTAAGCAATCAAGAATCAAAATGTGATTTTAAAAGCAATGCGCTTTTTACATTTAATGAGAGAATAGATGTAGATACTTTGTATTTTAATGATTCAGAGAAAGACCAAGTAGTTATTAGGTGTATATTATGCACTGCCAATTCAAATAATTTGTGCTGCACATTACATAATATTAATAATTATATATGATTGATAATTATATAAATTTTAAGAATTGATTCCATAATTTATTAATGTATGCAACAAAATTTATCATATCAATGCATGTATATGTGATTATAAATTATATCATTATTATAAATGATCTACAAGGATTATTTTTAAAGTAAGAATCGCTTTGTCATAAATTGATAACAATTTATTATAACTCAAAATCCTTGTTTTTACACTGAAAATGTCAAATTATTTTTTAACATAATCTTCGTTGACATCCAAGCATTTTTGAGATTGGGAGACAAGCTTGACGATCCCCTCGTTGAAGAAATTTGTTGCCTGTTCCTTGAACCACTTGGTGACCAGTTTCGTGGACTTCGTTATCACATTTCATTTTTTATCATAATAGTGAATTGTGAATCTCTTGTTCTGTCGAATGCGTGTATCAACGGTAATTTCCAATTCTTCAGTGATGAAACGGGCGTTGAGAACTTGTTTTATCATGAACATTCTCCCTTTGTTGAATAATCGATATTATTTGTCTTATTACATCTTCATACACTTCAATTAACTGTTGGCGAATTTCGGGCTGTTAGGTGAATGTTTTTTTGTATTTAAAAAAAACGAATCACGATCGCACCTCGC
Source organism: Cephalotes varians (assembly GCA_037157785.1). Classification (NCBI taxonomy): domain Eukaryota; kingdom Metazoa; phylum Arthropoda; class Insecta; order Hymenoptera; family Formicidae; genus Cephalotes; species Cephalotes varians. Next base: position 327,020 of record JANQDE010000108.1, on the reverse strand, counting down.
AATCGGCGGGATGATGATTGATATGATCAATGAAAAGTTACTGAGAAATTACGTCTAATACACTGAAGAGCTTGGAGCTGATTGAGGGTTATAGACAAGACCTTACAATCAAACCGACCAGTTACAATTCAAAGCACTGTTAGTATATGCAAACGATTCTTACTTTGAAAAATGATCGTATATATAAATAAAATCTCTAAATAAAATATATAATTTATTACATGCAGTGTATTTGGTTCAAATCTTATTATTTTCTTAAATAAAGTTATTAAAAAATTTATGAAAAATCATTTTGTTTTAAGATCTATATAAATAAGATTAAAGCTTTTTGTTTACTTACCTTACTATCTCAGATTGTGACGTCAGAAGCGAGAGAAAATACACAATAAAAACTTACAAAATATGTTTAAATGGAAATATGTTTCAATAAACACAACATAGAATTATAAATATACGAAAACTTTCCTTTTGTTTTGTATTAATTGAATAATTATCTGAAAATGAACTATACATAAGTTGCTTTCCATTTTCACACAAATGATACTGAGTTTAAAGTTATGTATTTTATACTCAAATAATGACGTCATTACTTGTTTACTTTAATAACAAAGCTATCGCGTAACAACATATTTATAATTTCACTTTTAATGTGAGTTAATGAGACTCAGTAAAGCACGCGATCTCGAGCTTGTGCAGATTGTAGGTAAAAACTCAATTGAATCTCACTTATCAGAATGAAAAGGAACGTGCATTGAATTGAGTTATGACGTCACAAATCAGAATTATCTGAGTTTTGATGTAAACGGAAAACAATTATAATAAAAAATGAAATGAGTTATGTTCACGACTATGATAATTATCAAATTAATATATAGAAAGATGTCGAAATATACATAGTGTATATATAGATATGATTTATAATTACTCTCAGAAACAAAAAAAATAGTTTTTGGTATATTTTATAAATCTCTTCTATCGATTGTAAACATTCCCACACAACACAGGTAACTGCCTAGCAAACGAAAACAGATGGGAAAAAATTAAGAAATATTCATTTCAGCGTTACTAAATCCCAATTCTTGATTTTTTTGAATTCGTTATCTATTCGCAATAAGTGTCAATGCGTACATATGGATTGGACGTTCGCTTTTTGAATTTGACGCAATACTCGCGAAGATGAAACATGTCAGTTATCCATTTGAGTACGTCATGGAAAATTCAAATGCGAATGTTTCAATTCACAGGAATAATAGTTAGACATCAATGCGTCTGTATTCGAAAATGCGAATAGCCTTGTTCGCAATTGAATCTGAACTAATTTCGATTACCAAAATCTCGTACCAGTATCGTAATCAGTATAAATCCAAATCGAATACACGATGCATTTTTTAAATTGTAACGAATGCGAAGTTGAATTATCATAAGTTTAATTCATTTTGTCCGAAACATAGTGTCCGTGACATAGCATTTAATTCTCAGAATTCATTTTGTACGAAATCGATTTTTGCATATTACATTTTTTATTATATTAAAAATAATTTATTTCAGAATATAAAGATGTTGTTTTGTATTGTAATTGAAAACTTAAAAATGGTTGAATAATTAATTAATTACTTTTATCCGTAAACAGCAATTTATATATATATATATGTATATATATATATATATATATATATATATATAAATAACAAATTTTATTTTAAGATTTTAATTAAATGTATAAAACTTAATAAGTAGATATTTATATTTTACTTCTCGTTGCAATGAAAGAAAGACAAAAAAAAGTGCCAACGTTACACGGTGTTCCCAAGCGGTCACCCATCCAAGTACTAACCGTGCCCAACGCTGCTTGACTTCAGTGATCGGACGAGAACTGGTACTTTTCAGCGTGGTATGAACGTTGACTGATTGTTTGTATTATTCGAAAATGATTTTCTCTTTATTCGGAAGGATTTCAATGAGAAAAAGAAAAAAGTAAAAAGTAAATTTTAAATAAATAACAAATTTTTTTATTTTAAAATTTTAATTAAATTAATAAAAATTAATAAGTAGATATTTATATTTTATTTCTCGTTGCAATCGAAGAAAGACATACATATATATATATATATCTTGCACATATGTATATTGCACTTAATTTATTGAGGATTCAAAGAAATGAATAAATTGTTTAATAATTCGCACAATCGTAATTTATTTTATATCTTTCATTCACTGAAAAAATTGATTTTTTTCTTCTTCATATTCATTTTCAGCATTACGGAGAATAAGATACGAATTAACTTTATGTATTTTTTATGCGATTTAATTCCATTTCCACGAATTAAGAAATGGTATTCATCGTATTCAATCGGATTTATTCATTTCAATCCGTTTTCGTTTGCTGGATGTTTGCTGACAGTTAATCGACTTTTCCCAGTCGGCGTAAAGTCGATTATGAAAAGTCAACTATATGTAGACTCAACTTGAAAAGTCTTACTGTCAACTTTTAGTCAACTGATAGTCAACTTGGAAAGTCAACTGTCAGTCGACTATTTTTGGGACATTCGTCAACTATTAGTCAAATATAAGTCGACATTTTGCTCCTTAAAAGTTGACTCTTGATTTCTCTAGTCAATTTATAGTCAACTTTCAGTCGACTATTTTTGGGACATTCGTCAACTATTAGTCAAATATAAGTCGACATTCTGCTTTTTAAAAGTTGACTCTTGACTTCTCTAGTCAACTTATAGTCAACTTCCAGTCAACTTCGTGTTGTGTGGGTTGTTTTACTGAAAAATATTTCTATTTAAATATATTTTGCAAGAATCGTTTATTTTCTTGCTTCATAATTTCAGATGAGTGAACAAGAGTTTCAAGATTTTAAATTATTTTTTCATATTTTGACAATTGACAGTTTTATCTTTTTCAATAAAATGATACGTCTATCTTATTGTAGTTTTGTAAAGGATTTTATGACCAGTTAAAAAATGTGATTTTTGGCGGTCGTTCACGAGATTTTGTTCACGAGTGTGGTTCACTTAACGCTACAAATGAGGAACTGTTTGAAGCATTTCAAACAGTTCTTTTCAGAAAAAAAGAATTACAAATTGATCAAAAAGAACGCTTCAAATCATTTGTAGCATTGAGTGGACCGTGGCCATAAGTATTACTTTAGGTAATGGTTGGAAAACAAAAAAAAAGATCTCTAATAAAAGTATTTATTAAAAAAAATAATTTTAAAAAAACTTTCGTTTTATTACAGACGAATTTGAACGATGTCGATAATACAGACATATCTAATTCGGAACTAAAAATGAAATGACAAGGATAACACTATTGTCGATAATGAAAGTGACAAGGACAACACGCTTTGTATTGCTCTACCAGAGAAAAACACAATGGTTGCGTTCAGCAGAGAAAGCAGCTTAGGGCCAATTTCACCAACGTCGGTTAAATTAACCGACGGTTAAAGTGTCAATCATGATTGGTTCATTCTGATCAAAGACAAATGCGATTGGACAATTCCATTGGAATTAACCGTCGGTTAGTCTAACCGACGTTGGTGAAAGTGGCCCTTAGTAAGCGCTTTGCGTTGATTGGATTATACTTTTAGATCTAAATTGAGATAGGACTATTCTTCTAGATCTAAAAATATAATCCAATCAGCGCAAGGCGCTTACTAAGCTGCTTTCTCTGCTGAACGCAGCCAATGTGGATCTAGCACGGACGCGAACCAAACCAGCCGTTTACCATAGCACCGAAAATGGCTATGTAGTTCCACCAGCTCAAAAATCGATCCAGTTAGCGCTGCTGTACGATCTAAGAAAGCCTACCAATCAGCGGTCCAGGTTTCCATGTCGATATGAGCTGCATTCGTTTTACCTATGGCTTAGTTCTTTTTGAGTCAGCTCAGTGGATTAGATAAAGGTAAACGTATCGTTTATCTGCATCTAATCCACTGAACTAACTCAAAAAGAGCTAAGTCATAGGGTAAAACTAATACAGCTATGGTAACGCCACTGAAATATAATAATACTGGAACGAGCGCGGGCGCTAGTGTCGTGAAATGACAAAGAGGGTCTTAAGTGGTATCTTTGTCTCTTTTTAGTACAATCTGGCCAAAAGTTTCTTTGTAACGTTTATTGGATACACGTAACCGTCTTTTATAAAACGAGACTGTACGATCCCCACTATCGTTTACCACACATGCGTAGTATAGCTTAGAGAAGGCTAAAGATACCACCTTGGACGCTCTCTCTCGGATCATACTTATTCATAGGGTCGCGCTCGTTCCAGTATTATTATATTTCAGTGGGTAACGCCCAATGACAGGTCTGTTTCTTATTCCTGCACTCTCTGAACTGGTACACACGGTGCAATAAGTTGAAGTGAAATAAACATATGTTTACTTCACTTCAACTTACTGCACCGTGTGTACCAGTTCAGAGAGTGCAGGAATAAAAAACAGACCTGACATTAGCGCACTTCGATGAAGTTTTCGAACGCAGCTAGACGAAGGTTGATGGCGGGTACAGATGTCGCCAACGGTCTCGATTCAAATCAAACGGAAAAAGTCGTTATCCTTGCTGCTGCTGAAGATTTTGATTCGTCTTGATGAGCCCGCCAAGGAGCATCCGGCGCTCGAGTGCGTAGTCTGTGCGAGTCGTTCAGTTTCGTGTCATATGGGTGCTGTGAGTATTAGCGCCATTACCGCGATAATGTCGTAATGTCAATCTTGGCACTGTCCGGATAAGAATTAAACGATACGTGCGGAAAGTGATATACAGGAACGAATCCCGCCTGTGATCCGACATGAATGCCCGTTCGAAAGATGAGATCCGAGATATTATTCTCAAGGATCTGCTTTTCATCCACAATCGTCGTGTGGAAATGTCGAAGCGTCTCGCCGAGAATCTCGAAGACAATGTGTCCTACGTGCGGGAGTTGTTCACGCAATTGTCACAATCGTCGTCCGGCCCCGTCGTGCCGAAGACACCGAAGATACTGCGGAAGAAAGCGGTCCAGCGTATCGAGACTATACTCGAGGACGAAGTCTTTCAGCAGGAAAACATTTCGCCAGCGAGTTCTCTTCAGTCTGTCAATCAAGAAGAGCAGGAGAGTGAGGTAGCGGGCGGTAGAACGAAGAGGAGAGCATCCAAGAGAGCGGCGGCTAATATCAAGAAGCAAAGCTCTATCCTGAATGATTTCATAAAGAAAGTAAGTAATGATAATTTTCTATATTGTTTATGATGTTGATTATGAATTATAGGATATTGTATGATATATGATTTTATGAATATTAGGCAAAGAGAGAGAGCCAGGTTAAAAGGAAGAAGTCTGCGGTAAGCAGTTCTGATGAAGATAACGAGAGAGTCCCTAAATATAGTAAAGTAGAAGAAAATGCAATGGAAACAAAAAGCTCCGTGAAAAGAGTGACAAGGAAAATATCTAAACAAACTCCTCAGCTTACGGCTCCTATTGAAAAAGCTGAAGAAACTGAAAAGACCAATGAAAATGATAACTTCGAATCACCAGTTCTACGACGCTCTAGTAGAGCAAGCTCTAAGAGTTCTCAAAATAAGGAAGTGAACAAAACCGATGATGTCATTGTCACGTCCAATACAGACGATGTTGAAGAACCATCTATGTATGAAGATGCGATTGGAAAACCTGTTCCAGTTATGAATTCAACTCTAAAGCATAGTTCTCTTATGCCTGAAAAGGTATTAAATGCCACAGTGATACTAGAGCGTTTACCAAATCAACCAAAATTAAATGAAACAGTAGTGATCCAGAAAGCTGCGAGTATAAGAAATAGTAAAAGATCAAAAGAAAGAGAAAGTACTAAGAAGACAGTGCAAGACAATACACAACTATATAAAGCACCTACAGAATACAATGACTGTAATGGATTAATTACAGACGATGAATCATCGCCTGAAATAAAAAAACCGAGGAAGCAACTTAATAAAAAGCAGACTAATAAAAAACAGACAAAACGCATATTAACGTCTAGTGATGATGAAATCCCTAATACTCCAGTTAAAACACGTCTCAGAGATGCAATTGTACCCATGGTTGTACAAGAAAATAATAAAACCACATACAAATCGAATGCATTATTTAGTCCTTACGCAAAAGAATCTGTGAAGAAGCGAGTTGAAGCGTTCGAGCAAGCAGTTATGCATAGCCCGAAATCAGTCGACGTAGACCCTCCAACCAGAATAACTAGAACCAAAACTCGTGCAATGGCCACTGCGGAGGCAGAAACAAAAAACACGGAGAAAAATGTTGCGCAAATGTTAGCTCGTAAGTCACTCGCGAAAGCTAAGAAGATTTCGTTAGCGAAACAAAAAAAAGACAATGATGACTTTAAAGAGGTAAAAGAATCTGTGGTTAGTTACATTTTATAATTATTTTAATCTTTTGTTTTACTATTACATTTTATTAACAATTAAACTTTCTCTTTCAGAATAAAGAACAATTGCCGGAACGAATTAGTAAATTACTTCTGACTCAAATTGATAAATCAAATGTAAAACAGATCCCACAGTTAAAAACGACACCTTTAAGCAAGATAAAATTGATGCAACCTTCACTGTCTGTGAATCGTCTTCAGACCCCTTCAAACACGCAAAATCTTTTGAACGTGAGATTGACAAAATTTTATCTTTTTTTGACTTGCACAATATATTTACACGTACTTTAATTTCAGTATCCGAAAGCTTTAACTGCTTCGCGCGCAAATATCGTTACTGGTGTGGATTCTTTCATTCAAGCTCCAAAAAGTATTACTAAAATTAATTCAGTGGAGAAGTTAGAGGAAAAAAGACGGCACGAGGAGGACGCGAGGAAAAAGAGAGAGGAAGCCTTGAGATTACAGACAGAAGAAAAAAGAAGGTACGTAAAAATTTCATAATGCATGAGATGCGCAATTGTCGAAACAATAGTAGTAGTAGAATAGAAGTAAAAGCGAATGGGATCATTAATCCTTAAATATTTAAATCTAAAGCAGACCCGTTCAATTTCTTCTTGGCCTTTGGACTTCCGATTCAAGAACTCTTCAACATTCAGCTCGTTAGCTGAAGCGCTTCCACTTTTCTGTCATCTCAGTAGAGATAGAGAGTAAACAACAAAAGGTAGACGCCAGCACTTCACTATCAGCTCTACTGAATCCAAGCCTGTCTAAGCATCGAAGAGCGAAAACGCCGAAGGGCTCATACCCCAATTTGCAATATTGCATAGATAATCATATTTCGCCTATCATCCTCCTGTGAAATATGGACTTCATAACGTGCTATATCGATCTAATGCACTCTTGTTTCTTATTATTATAGAAAATAGAAATGTGCTTGACATATATTTTTATTTTCAGTATGATTGTTTAATATTATGTTTACTCAATGCGTAATATGTTAAGTGGCATTTTTGTTGCAATGTATGCACTGCGCAAGTAAATTACAATATAATAGTGCAGTACATGATGGAAATTTTATCTGTTTAAAGAAATATAGAAGAATCTATTATAGAAAATATGAATCTGTTTAAAGACCTTAATAGATTTATATTTTTTATAATAAGAAACAAAGATACATTAAAAGAATTAGTATAGCATCGTTATGAAGTCTATATTTCACAGATTAGAAGATGATAGACGAAATACGACTATGCAATGATTGCAGGTTGGGAGCCTGCACTCTTGGTGCCTTCACTTTATGACGAACAAACGGATTCAAGTGGAATGTTAGTGTCTATCCTTTGTTATTTATTCTTTGCCTCACTCTATCGAGATGTTAGAAAGGTGGAAGCGTTTCGGTGAGCTGAGTATTGGACATACCTGAAGAGATTTCTAAGGAGATTCCTGTGACTCCAGATAGATTGTTAGTCTCAGCCCAGTATACCAGATTTTATGAAACCTCTTTCCTTCAGGTTCTTATGTTCAGGATCTACAATGAGGTCGCAGAGTTGTTGTAACTCCGCGACTGACCAATCAGAAAAGAAAGCATGGTATATTACGCACAACGATTTGTCTATCGCAGAGTCGCAATAATACTACCTCATTATAAATCCAGCATTAGATTTAATAGAACTAGAATCTGTATCATTTTAACCGTGTTTCTTTGATCAATCTCTTATGAAACGATATATGTGGGATGACGGTCGCGATCGAATCTGGAATCCGCTGATCATGAATCGACCATTTTTACATGAAGCCATGCATTACCCCGTCAAAACAAATCACGCGTGTGGGTGCACGCACGCACCCACGCGCGCACATGTATATATTCTTTATATACAGGAAGCGGCAAGAAAAGGAATTCAAGAACAAATTAGCGAGGGAAGCCAAGGAGAAGCAAGAATTAGAGAAACGACAGAAAGCCGAAAGAGAAAGGGAAGAGAAGGCAAAATTAGCTCTTTTGATGCAAGAAAAGCAACGCGAGGAGTTGGAGAAAAAGCGTTTCGCCCTGTTACAACGAGCACAACAGAAAGAAGAGCGTCGCAAATTAGAAGAGCAACAGAGATTGCAGAGGTTGCAAGAACAAGAGGAGACAGAACGTTTGCTCGCCGAGCAAAGACGTCGGGAGCAAGAAGCTGAGAGGCGTAAGGAAGCAGAAGCAAGGGCCCAACAAGCTGAAGCATTGAAACAGAAAAATCAATTGCTTGCGGCACAAGCTAAAGTAAGCTTATCTTTTATGCCAAAAAAAGTAATTCAAATTCTATTTGCATTGTATAATGAATTGCTTGATTTTTTGCAGTATAAACAAGCAGTACAAGCCAATAATAAGTACCAAAATGCTGTGAATTATGTCTTAGATAGTGAACCTGACGATGATGAATCAGATAATGAAAGCAAACCGAAATACGAGGTACCGTATTGGGCACAAGGTACGTATATTTTCTCTTTATGCGACATTTTAAATTAAAATAGAAAGAAGAAAAGAAACATACATATATATATATATTTTTTTTTTTGTTAATTGCAGCGCATGTCCGCAAAGTACAACTTGCAATGCAACAATATATTCCCGAGGCAATAGTTTACAAGTTCTTCGATACTCGTAAATGCACGCCAGATTTGACTGAAATGTTCCACGGTATAGATAAAAGTCGATTGAAGCGTACATCCAGTGCAATCTGGAAAACACCGCCGCGTATTTCCATGATGGAAACTGAGTTTGTCGAATCAAAATTATCACAAAAGAAAAATTAATGACAAAAATACTTAAGTGTGGACATAATCGGAGGCATTAAGTATAATTGTATACATGTGCTATTAGAGCCGATGATGAAATGATAATGTTTAAGGCAAATCATTTTAATTCGAAAAACATGAGGGCGCGTTGTTTGTTGTTATATCCTAATGTTCACAGAGTAACATAATGTATGTATGTAGGGCATCTTTATAATTTGACTGCTTAATGCTTAATTTTCTTTACTTATTTATATATTGTCATTATTGTACTCGCTGAAGAGAGATTAAAGCCTATATGTAATTAGATAATCGATTTAGTTAGTAAATAATTAGATCGAAAAGTAATTATTAAGAAGTAATATAAATTTTACTAATGTGAGTAATCTAATATCTCATTTCGATTTATACAATGTGTAAAATATATTGTTTTACTAACATTTTGCCAGAGTTTTATAAAATTCATACAGAATCAACAGTAGGTTTTATCTTGTGGAAGTGCCTTTGGCTCTTTCCGATACAGGGAAACGCCGTGGTTTCGTTGCTCTTCTTGAATATACTTTTTTACTGTAATTATAAATATTTTTTACAAAATATTAGACAAATACCCCGTGTGATATCTTTTCAATAATTTAAAATAAAAATAAAAATCCATACGTAAATTCCATTTTCTGTCCAAGTAAGAGTGTTTTCTGCGCCTCTATGGGTTTTACAGAATATGTTGATAAATGCATATAAATTGGTATCTACAAATATGAAATTTTTATAAATTGAAAGTGTCTTTTATATATATAATGAATCTTAAAATATATATTTTAATATAAAGCATGTATGTGCGTGTACTCACGTATGGCAAGGTAGTGTCTAATCGCAGACATTTCTGATACGTTTTTTCAGGCAGTTGTGATTCATAGTAAGTCTGGAGCACAAATCTGTCAAATTCCTTTCCATATAACAAGTGTCGCTCTTCTTCAAGAATTTCTTTTGGAATATCGATCTCCTCTTCCTCAGTCTCTATCGATACTTGCCTCATGCCACCATAAAGTACCTTTGTATCATTCCAAAGGTATATATTGCGTTTCCATATACATTTTTCAAATTTACCTTCAAAGTGGTGGAACTGGCAAATCCCTTAATATCTGCTGGAAGCTTATAATCCTCGAAATATTTCTGTACGGGCACAGTTGGCAAAATCGGGGCCCAATCTCTAAACGTGCCTAGTGTCGATATATAACGTCCTCCAAAACTCCACAAACGTACCGTATGATCCGCGCTACCGCTATTTATTTAAATTTTTTAGTAAAGAAATGCGCTTGCATTAATCCTTACAATAATCATGTATACCTGACTATTATTCGCGCGCTAGAAATAATTTGAAGAGAAGTAATTCCCCGCGTATGTCCGCGCACAGACGACAGTAGGAGCGGCAGCGTCTGATTTCGTACCGCTCTCTTCGCTCTTCCGTCAATTTTGTCTTTCCATAAAAATGGAAATTCCAATCTTAGTAGCGGCATGCATATTTTCGGCGGATTTGGTAGCATGTAATTGGAGAGGAGCCAAACTTTTATATATCCTACGCTGTGACCTTCGAAAAAGTTCCAGGAACAAAATTGCGGATAATTTGAAAAAAAATTCTGGCTATTTAACTGGGAAAAATTAAGGATGCTTGATCAAATTTTTAAAAAGTTCCAAAACCTGTTATAAGAAACTGATTTTCAGGATCAGTAGCTAAAGACGTGGCACAGTCGCCGACAATGTGGATGACCGAGAAGGCTCCTAAAAATCCTGCCCCGGGATGATGTGTCCATACTTGCACCAAGCCAGAATCGAGGGCGACCACCAACGTGCCGACATCCGGTTTCGCTTCTCGCAAGGCTAAAAAGATTATCGCGCGTACCGCAGTCACGCGAACAATGTTCAATGCTGATTCTTGGTGGGCATATGAAGTCGATTTTCTGTTTCACGAGGAATCGATTTAGAAGTTTGACAAAAACTTTTTTAGTCATAAGTGCATTATTTACTTAATTTGTTGATCAACAGATTCATCGATCTCATCCGTTTTTCCAGACTCTGTGCGTTTATCTTTCCCGTGTACCTATTAAATCAATTGACTTCTGATTGCCGTTTGTTACGTCAGTTATTTCTCATGACAATATCAAATTGATGTCACCTACTAACATCAATCACTTGGTACTTTCTAAAAGGCTGGCCTGTTTCAAGCCTCCAGAGAATCAATTCTCCGTTGTATGTTCCGGTAGCTAGCAAGTGTGGAAATCTCGCCGCCGAGCACAGAATGTCATCAGTGTGACTGGTCACCCAATTCTTTTTGCACATGTCAGACTCGAAAACTGCTAGTTCTGTCACGTGTTTATTCCAGCCGCAGCACAGGATTCGATTTTTGTACCAAACAACACTCGTTATTTCACTGCAGAAAAAAAATGATATGAAATGAGAATTTATTATATCGCTCATGAAAAGTATTGTAATTGCATTGGATATTTTCACTTAAGATTATTTCGATGCTATTTTATGAGTAAAACATGAGAGAAAAACATTCTTTATGTATCTTTGTTTCTAATCATAATTAGATTGTGCGACAGTAAAAAATTTTCAAGATGAAAATTGTATAAATAATTCTAAAAAGTTTTGTATTTTTTATAATTTATGAAATGTCGTGTGATTTGTAAAAAAAAGTAATTATTTAAACATCTATTGTACCATTGATGATCGATCATCACGTCGCGTATACAGACGCCAGTATTGTAGTTCCATATTTTCAACGAACCGTCTCTAGCGCCGGTCACTAAAAAGTGCTCCGAATCGTCGAAGCAAGCCGCCGTGATCTCGATGTCGGCGTGTTGCCCGTATTGCATAACACTGTGAGCATGCGATATCAAACGTAAACGATGTCCGCGCCATGGATCCCACACAATGATGCATGAATCTAATCCCGTAGAAACAATCTGCAATAGTACAAATCCCATAGAACGAATATCATCGTTTCATTAGATAATTTGTTTTTTATTAACAATTTTATCATCGATTTTTGGATAAAACTCACCACTTGGAAGAGTTGATTGTAGAGAATACAACTAACGCCCTTGGTGTGCGTGTAGCCATCTGAAGTTTCCTCGTTAATTACATGCTCGCAAACGAGGACAGCTATCATCATGCTGGCAATAATCATTGTACGAGTCAGCGTGTTAAACACTATGGTCATCGGAGCATATTCACTCAGCTCACGTGGCAATTTGTTGTATGTCTGTTTACGAAACATACTCGTATCTTCTTATTTTATTTATTAAAAGATAAATGACTTGTTAAATGACAGACGTAAACGAAATAAAATGTGCAACAGAAAGAAGAAGACTATTGTATCCAAGAGTTGTAACTTCCCAAACCTGAATGCAGCTATGAGCTTGGACATCCCATACTTTTATGCATCTGTCTTTCGATAGGGAATAAATGCATTTGCCGGCGTCTATTATGACAAGCGCGCAGATGGTCGAGCGATGCCCTGACAGAACAGCATTCGCTTTCCCGGGAACAAACGGGTTCCAAACGCGAATCACGCAGTCTGGCCCACCAGTTATCAATAGGCGACTCTCTGAAAAAGCCATTGCGTTTCAAAATTATTTGATTGATTCACAGTTGCAAAGCGAGAATACCGTCGCAGAGCGTGAAACAGGATATTCCCATGAGAACTTGAAATTTATATCGTGTCCTCGCTCCACTAGCATCGAAAACACACAAGGAACAATCGGAGCATTGACTGCTCGATACAAACGCTCGTAAACTTTCATAATAAGCCACTTGGCTCGTCCAATTTGTATGTATGTTCTTGAACTCTGTAATGTTGAATCCTTGCAGCTCTCCCTATTTACAGTAAATTTTTAACAAAGTGATTTTCCATAAATAATATCTGATGTATGTTTCGTTACCTAGATAGCCAAGTTTATTGAGATTCTGCAAAATTATCGTTTCTTTTACAAATAATCAAGTTTGAAAAAATAAAAATAAAAAATTGCTTATATATAATATATAATTATATATAGATCATATACAATTATATATGAGCAATGTTTTCTTATTTTTTCAAACTTGACTATTTGTAAAAAAACAATGCAAAAATTATCCTTTTAATTATTTTTTATGTTTTCTCATTATTATTATTATTATTATTTTTCTTGTATCAAATAGTAATTTATTAATTAATTTTACTAAAGAAAGAAGGATATATAAACATATATAGGCATATTTCATATATAGTTATATACGTTTATATATGTTTATATATATTTATATATATATATATGAAAAATTTTTTCTCGAGATGCTATGTAAAATCTATTTTTGACAGATTTGACTTGCTTGAGTAATCCTTATATTACTTTAATGACATTGTCGTAACGAAGAATAATCATGTCGTATGTAGAATATTGTTTGAAAGGTCCTCTATCCGTAGGATTAAAAGCCATGATTGTAACAGAACCACTCGTATCACCCAGGACGATATAGGAATTCTCGTTTATATTTGTACTAAAATAGTAGTGCATACAAACGACTGCATTTTCTAAACCGGATATCTAGAATATTATTAATCATCATTATCATTATATCATTTATCATTAACTAAAATTACTACTAGTGGATAGGATTAGTGATGAATGATACAGTTTTATGAAATCTAGATTAATGAGTAACCAATATGCGAAGATCGAATTTTTTCGCCGCAACATCATAAAATCTCAAATCGCATTCCGTTGAACTTGTGCACACTATTTGAACATCCGGTAACACGATCATATCAGTTATAGCAGTAGATTGCACTTTTAAGAACGCTGTAAAAAAGATATCGACGAAAATATTAGCCGAAGACGAGAGAGGAGTTAAAGAAATACTAACGATTCTTAGATTGCACAGTACGCTCGTAATCGAGATCTAATGACCAGTAATTAATTACTCCCTCTCGGCTAACGGTCAGATAACAACCTTGGCGGAAACTCGTGCTCCTATCCTAAAAATTAACATAATATATTTGCATGACTATAAAGAGACGCACAGGCAGCAAACAAAAGCTATTTTTTGGAAAAGTGATTGATTTAAAAATCGACCAACTTTTTTTATTAAAAATCAATTTTTTTAACACATTGTAGAATATAAAAAAGTATCGCTTGATACAGTAAGCTTTCTTTGGCAATCTAAAGTGAAGCTAATTGTCATATCAGTCCTAGTGAAAAAAATTATCATAATAGATTTTTAAGAATATTTATAATTTCTAAAAAAAAATTTTAACTTCTTCATATTTTATAAGTTTTCTTGAGAAATTATAGAATCATTCAGAATTCACATATAGCATTTTAGAAGAGATGCAGATTTTCTTAGCACTTTTAAAAAATGTTCCAATTTATATTTAAACAATCTGATAAATTTTCTCTCTCTAAAAAATTATAAAATTATACAGAAATTCAGAAAAATTCTGAAAAATTGTATGAACAATCTTAAAAAAAGTTTCATCAAGGAAATTTTTTAGTATTGAATCCACACCGGCAAAACTTCTGGGCAAAATGTAATTCTGCATACAGGGAGGCGATGACGCGTTCTTAATAATTTTGGTAAATCTATTAATGGCGCTTCCAACATTTGTGATTTCAAACTATCTATTTCCTGAAATTCTATCAGCAAATAAGAAATGAATTCATCCCACGTTACCTTGCCATCAAGTCTCGTATCTATCTGGAATTGACAATTACATTTTAAAAGATGTTTGAAAGAAATTTGTAGAAAATACATTTTAAAAGAAATTTGAGGAAGGTGATAATTAACTGACTTTTTTGAAGAAAACTTGGAACTCATCCTGTGACATTCTTATATCTAGGATGTCTCGAAAAGCATCATATAGTTGAGAAGAATCCATCTCTCCATTCTCTGTTGCCTGAATGCATCCAATACATTTTTGTAAAATAAAATCAATTGAAAAGAAACAGTTTAGTTATACCAAAAAAGAATTATGTAAACGTATTAAAGATTGCTCAGTGCATTGCTCTTCTATATTTTTCGTTTTGAAAAACCGTTCGAATGCTTCTTGTATGCTATAATGATCATATACATACATAATAAATATGTAAAAATTATAAATTGTCACGTTAACAATTGATTATTTTTTGCACTAACCTTGGATGATTTTTACCAACAAACATCATGGCAATTACAATTTTCTAATAAGTGAAAAGATGATTGTAATGATTAGTAAAGAATATCAAGAATACATTTGACAATTTTATTCGTTCATTAGAAAGAAACGTCTATCGAATATAAATTATTTCGCATGATTAAAAACAAATATTTAACCCAAATAGACAATTTTGAAGAGACAGATTTTGAACAGAGTTATAAATTTCAGATGCCAGAAAGGCAACAAATTTCACACAGAATCTGTAATATCTGACGATGTCGGCAAACAGCTGCTAGAAATCTGATAGAACTTGTTGACAGTTCTATGCCAGCAGATTGGCGATAGAAATTAAACAAAATCTGCAGGATCTGACAGCAAACTGGCAGAAACCGAACAGATCTTGTCACTGAATACTTCCAAGATTGTCGCTAGTGTACTTTGATATCCATTTCTTGTTTTTAAAATTTATCGGAGTCTCTATATAATTGAAATCTATTGAAATTGAAGCATGTCATAATTATTTCTACTATTATTTATGCGTACACTTATTAGTGCGGGATATGATTGTGATTTTGCATCAAGAAAGCTAATAAGCATAGTAGAAAATGATCGATGTTAGTATAAAGAAGAAAGACTACGATATTTTTATGATTTTAGAAAATATTCTCAAAATCTAATGTTCTTTAATGTAAACTAATTTCTGTTAATGTAAATTAATTGTTAATAAATTAACTGTTAATAAAACTTAATATTATTTAATTTTTACTTATTATGTTTAAAATTACTATTTTAAAAATAAATAAAGTAGGAAAAAGTTATTTTTGAAGATTTTTCAGTAGCAATGACGTTACAATGTAAATACTTATAAAAGCAGCAGAGCCTGCTCGATTTCTGCTGTCAATCTATCGTCAGATTCTGTCAGGTTTTGCTTGATTTCTGGTGCAATTGACTGCGTTCAGCAGAAAAAGCAGCTTATACAGGATTATACTTTGTATATAAATCTGAATTGAGATAGGACTATTCCTCTAGATTTAAAAATATAATCCAATTAGCACAAAGCACTTATTAAGCTGTTTTCTCTGCTAAATGCAATGTTTTTCAAAATACAACTTTGTGCAAAGAGTTCTTCCGCTATAGGTGAAAAATCATAATAAAAACTTGAAGATATTTGAAAATAAATTTTAAGGATAAGTTTATAATTAATATGTAGACATTCTTGCATTTTTTTAGATTTTTAGACCGTACAGTTTTTTTAAAATAATTTTCTAAATTAGCGTTGAATCTTATGATAAGAAAAATTTTAAGTTTTTAAAAATATATGTCATATGTTATTTCCCACTATCATAGGGAGTTGAAGAGAATTGTAGCCTTAAGATTTTTAAGACATCGAAATGAATAAAAACTGAAAAAAAAAGTTTTAACATCTTTTCCTGAAAATGGCAGTACAAACTTTAATCTCAAAATCTTTATTACAATAAATTTTTATGAAATGCATGAAGAAATGAAAAAACTTAAAATTTTATTTCTCCTTTTCATTTCTTTTCATTTTTCCACCCTCTTTAATTCATAATTTTTAATATAGCTTGCACAAGTAATGTATATCGATTTATTTTACTCAAAAAGATTAATAAAATCTAATGCGTTGTGTATTTATTCTACATCAACACAACATTAATAAAATCATTTATTAATTATTTTTTGTTGAATATTGCCAGAAAAAAGGCAGGAGTCACTATTTTTATTTAACTTTTATATCTTTCTTTCCAAATATCGCCGATTAGATTTTTCGGAATGAGCAATTTTTTTTATCCCTAAGTACTAATTGTGGTCTAAAAAAATTTTAAGTATTAAGTATTGAAAAATTAATTAAAAATTAGAAGCCGAGTTACAAAGATTTAAAACAAAAAAAAACATATAAATGTATTTCCTGCAACTCTACAAATACCGATCATATCGATTACTACCTTTACATTTTATGCCATTTCAAAAAAAGAAGTAACTCGGAATAATCAATAACTCGCTTATGTATGTACGACAGTCGTAAGGTAGATGGTTGCTCAAAATATAGTATAGTGGTATAGTCTATAGTAATCGAATCAATGCTACGATACTGGTATTCTATTCAGAGGAAATTCAGACCTTGTTGAACATGGAATTTTTCACAGCTTTGAGCTTATTCAGTCGGCAAAAGTACGAAGCGTGCGCCGCGATATGCACGGATTTGTTGAAGAAAAATCCGCTGGATCAGGTATATATTGTTTCTCTTTGTTCCTTGCGCACAGAATAGTAATTGTTTATAAATTAGTCGTGACCTCGTTACTAGGCCGTGTGGGTCCTGAAAATGCGTGCTTTAACGCTGCAAGTTTATGTGGACGACATCGAAGGTGAAGAAGAAGGAATCGCAGAAACTTTATTAGATAATTATGCGATATCGACGATGCCTAGGCCGGGTACTTCCTTGAAAAATCCTGGCACCAGCTCAACTGGTCAGGGAGTGCGGCCTAAATCACAATCCGGTTTGTCAGAGCTCATCTAAAAATTCCAATTCAAATTTTTGTTAAAGTATTTTAAAAGCGAGATTCTGCATTGATATTTTAAAGGTAGACCTGTTACCGGGGTAGTACGACCTGCCACTCAAGCAGCGATGTCCCAATCGATTGAGCAGACATTAAGAACACCGAGAACAGCAATGACTGCTAGACCAATTACAGCAAGTTCAGGACGCAGCGTTAGGTATAATACAATAAGCGATTTGTGTGTATTTTAATTTCATTAAGAAAAAATTAAACGCGGAGATCTTCGTCCTTCAAGACTTGGTACAGCGTCGATGTTGACAGAACCTGGTGGGCCTTTTATCCAACTATCGCGGTTGAATGTAACTAAATACGCTAATCAGCAAAGCATAGCAAAACCATTGTTCGAATATATATATTATCACGAACATGATGCGAGATACGTGAGTTGTAAATATTATACTGACAAACATAACGGAGATATACTATATCTTATACTGTATCGTTGAATGTATCAGGCGCTGGACTTAGCCGTTCAGGCGACGCAAGTCTGTCAATATAAAGATTGGTGGTGGAAAGTTCAGCTGGGAAAGTGTTACTACACCTTGGGACTGATAAGAGACGCGGAGCAACAATTCAAATCGGCGTTGAAGGATCATAAGAGCATCGAAACAATCTTGCGGCTGATCAGAGTTTACATCAGGCTTGATCAGCCGTTGACTGCGTTGGACACATGCAAGAGGGGCCTCGAGTACTTTGTGAACGACGTTACGATCCTCACAGAGATGGGTCGCATATTCGAGGGTGTGAATAATACGACGATGTCCATGAAATATTACAAAATAATCGCGCAGGAGGACGCTTCTCACACCGAGGCAATCGCCAGTATAGGCATGCATCATTTTTACAATGATCAATCAGAGCTAGCTTTGCGTTATTACAGGTATATATTAAATGTAACTTGTACAAACTTAAAACATTAAAAGTTACAAGTAGACCATATACACTCTTTTTATATATTTCACAATAGTTTTTATTATTTTATTATTTTTTTAACTCATCGTACTCATCGATTAAGTCCATTTCTTCAGCGCTTTATTTATAACAATACTAAATTTCGATAAATATATATTCTAGACGCCTCTTGCAAATGGGTGTGTATAACGCTGAGTTATTTAACAACCTCGGGCTTTGTTGCTTCTACGCTCAGCAATATGATCATACTATATCGTGTTTCGAAAGAGCATTAAGTCTTGCAACCGATGAGAACGCGGCTGATGTGTGGTACAACATTTCTCATATTGCTATTGTATGTACAACTTATTGTATCATTTTAAAATATAAGTTACATAGGATGGATGCAATTGTAGACGCTCGGTGATCTGATAATGGCTGAGGAGTGTTTGAGGCTAGCCATTGCAAGTGATAACAGGCATGCTCTAGCTTATAACAATCTCGGCGTAATAGAGATGCGCAACGGGAATGTTACTGCGGCAAGAACATATTTCCATGCAGCGGCTAACATCGCTAGTTATGTGTACGAAGCGCACTTCAACAGCGCGCACTTAGCTTACGAGGTAATTTCTCATTTAATTTTGATGTATGCCAAAATGTATTACAGATTTGTTCGATGCATATACAGGTTGGAGACCTACAGACAAGTTATAACGCCATACAGAAGTCATTGAACGCATATCCCGGACATTACGACAGCAAGACTCTTTTTCAGAAACTGCAAAGATATTTCTCACATATGTAAAATAAACAAGTTATATTCTATACCGTATCATTTTATTGTAACATACACTTTAAACGTATAATTCTATGTACATAATATACAAAAAGATAAATTATATTTAAAATTTTTGCGCATCGTCTAAATTTAATATTACAATTAAACTCAGAATCTAGTAAAAAAAGTAATGATTATTCAAAAATTTGTGGAAGTACAAGTGATATCAGGATGCAACAGAATCTAGAATTATTCATAATGTTCATACTGTTCC
>JANQDE010000108.1:287892-301840 GCA_037157785.1 Cephalotes varians | reverse complement strand
AAAAGATCAGARTCTGGATTTGATATGAACAAAACGAATCCATTTGTGTTCATTTCAATTCATTTTCGTTTGCTGCCTTTCTTGCAACATGCCTTTCTTTTATGTAATATGTCGCACATATTCACTTGTACACATATAAAACACATGTATGGGTAATGAACAACAATTGATAATATGAATAATCAACAATTGATGAACAAATAATTGGTAATCAACTTGTACATATATATGGGTAATCAACAATGTAAAACTTGCGCCAGATTATGCGCGATTCGTGATCGGAAACAGTTCAAAACTTGCAATTTTCTACACTGAGAGAAAACGAAATAGTTGTGGCAACTATATTTTTGACAATTCTGTAATTTAAAGTATCTGACACTAGTTTTATAAAGTAACAAGAACTAAAGTAGTATTAAATACTATAAAAATATAGTAACGGTAACAATATAATCAACTATTAATTGATAGTGAAATAGCGACTCAACTATTATTACACAGTTATATAGACTTTATACAAATAAGATATAACTACTACATTTTTTTGGTTTAGACAAATATTTTTTTAAAGTGAAGCATAACTAATTAATTATTGTTGAGATGATTTGAAAAAAAATATTATTATGTGACTATTTTTCTGTAGTTTGTTGAACAATTTATTATATATAGTTTATATTACTACATTTTCTTAGTTCGTATTACTTATTCATTGTTGTTATTACAACTTTATAATACATAGTTGAGGCGCTATTTGTTCTCAAATTTCTAGTTACCGGTACGACTTTTTTCTCTGAGTGTATTTATATAAGATTTGCAAACAATGCAAATGGACATATTCGTCGAATTTCACTCGTTATTTAATATTCGTGTCAATTCGGAGCGGTTTTTTTGACGAAATCAAAGGACGCGAATCACCACGAATCGCGCATAGTCTAGCGTTAGCATACCACATATGTGACGTCGAGCTCTCGAAATGAATCGCTGTGTCGCACATATATGACGCGTGGTAGCGAACGTATTAATAAGTTAATACGATACAGTTGATTCCGATCATAATATTCTGCTCGAATTTGCTGATAAACTGCTGACATATCGCTAACAAATCTTGCTTACTGAGCTAATTATTTGAATATGTGGATCTGAAATGATTTAAAATTAATTAGAGAAATTTGGGAGATAATATCAAGAAATTCGTAAGGAATAACGAATCAAAATGTTATCCGGACTTCTCTCCTGTGTTTGTCGCAGCGTTGTCTAGTATCCTGGAGAACACCGCGCTCTTCGGAGACATCATCCTGCATCTGCCGGACATTACTCACAGGATACTGAGGACGCAACCGGGATGGAACTCCACGATACATTGGTCTTTGAATTTCGTCAATCAGACGCGGCATCTGTTGAACAAATCGACCATCACGATGTTTCGTTTGGTCGAGCAGGAGCTGAACATCACGGAACGCGATCCGGGCTATTTTAATCCGTATAGAAGCGCTGTCCACGCCGACCAGCGAGAGGATCCCGTGAAGAAGAAGAAACCCGCAAAGAAAGAAAAACGCAAAAAAGGACCGCAGATTGCTAAAATCGAGCTGTGAGCCGTCCCCGGCGCTTGCGAGATTCCTCTGACCGGTTCCTAAATCGCCTCGTTAAGAAGCGGATTTTCTGCTTCGTTGCCGTTAAGATCCTAGAAAAGATAGATATCTACCATATTTAATTCTAAATCCTACAGGATTGATAACGACGAGCTTCCGAAAGGCTTAATTCAACAAAGATTAACTATATTTCTACAATGTCTATATAATAGTATAATTGATTTCCAGGAGCTAATAATCTTCAATTCAGCTCTAAAAAATGTTCCTAATCTACATATATGGATATTTTGGATCCGAGGTTTCTTCTTTTCGCTTTATCTTCCACAAATTTCAATGAATTTTGCTTTACTTTTTTTTAAATAAAATGTTGAATATAAAATTATATAACTATATAACTATATAAAATTCAAATTTGTAAACGAAAAGAAATTTTGATAATAATGTAAAAATTTTAAAAACATAAGCAAAAATTTTGCTAAAAAATGCGAAAAAGAATGTTTTGTCCGTCAATTGGACGCGTAGCTGTTGAGGGTTAAAAATGTATAAACCTAGCATTCATATTTAATAATATTGTTGCATTATGCAGATGTTGCTATACATATCAAATTCCGAGATAAAATCTCCTTTCAATATTAAAGAAAAATATTGCAGTCAACAAAAGTGCGTTTCTAGCTTGCGTAAAAACAATTGTAACATCAGAAAACTCTAACGTTCTATTTGAATGTTCCAACTTGAATATTATCGTGCAGATTTATCCGGCGACGAAAGATCGTCGCGAAGCGGCGCTGATCCGACCCTGTTTGAAAGCGAAACAAGAAAAGGCTTCGAGGAGTTCGAGGGCAACATTACCCGCGAATAAGCCAAATCTTATGCTACGGCGTGTCATGCCCGATATCACTGTGTTGATAGAAAAGTGACGCGTGTCAAAATTGACAACTTTTCAGTAGAGCGTTTTTAAAATGCTGAATTGCAAAATTTTAATTAAAATAATGAATTATATGCAATTTCTCTATAACTTAATTCACTTTCTTTCCATGTTATACTTTCAATTATAATGCATTCTTTAAAACTATGTCAGTTTTCAAAATTTTCGTTCGAACACGGCAACCCTAGTGTAATGTCAATTTCATCCCTCATCGGAGTCGAGATAGCAAATTAGCTACAAAAGTGTCATTTTTTTCACAAAAATGTAAGTCTTTATGATCGATTTCCTTTCATAATCCCAAAAATGCTAATTTTTTTTTCGTGTCACTTCTATCAACGCGGTAATACGAGAAACAGCTTTCCTCGTCAGTTTATCTTGACGGCAGGCCGCCGCGCCGCTCTGATAGAAAGTGGTCAGCCAATGAGCTGAGAACTGATTCTTGTGCCGGCCAGTTCCCGAGGAGTGCCGCGACGGCGGTGTACCCTCGGCAGTATCGCGGCAGCGGATCAGTCCAGTGGATCGGTCGTTTCATTCGTTCGGTCGATCGGTCGGCTGATGATACGTCGCCGTGGTCACGGTGATCGCACGAGCTAAACGAGGGAAGCACGCGAAGGAAATTCGGACTGTCACGCCTGGAACACCGAGACGATGAGGCTCCAGGAAGCGCTCTTCTACGCCGTCTTGACTATCGTCGCAGGTAGGCGCGCCCTCGCTATTTTCGCTACGTCGACAACCTTTCTCTTCGTTGACGTTCCCATTCTGAAAGATCAGAGTGTACGCATCCGTGTGGGAAGAGCCGGAAAGGCTGAAACTGTTAAAAATTTTCGTCACGGATCACGCAAGACTTCCCCAGCCGTCTCTCCACTCCGCACAATAAAAATCATAGAAATCCCTTCTATCTCGTTTCCTGGAAATTACGAAATTTCGAGATTGAATGAATTATCGATTCCAATTATCCGAGTTTCTTTTGCCGCTCACCTGCAGTGCTCGACTTGCACCGTGCCCAACTGATTATTTAGATGGATTATAGTCGCTTTCCAAGAATTACGAAATTCTAAGCAATCGTCTAACATTGAATTCCCCAAGCATGCATCGATTCGATAATTTGCCGTCTCCGCTCTTCTGCTCTTTCTCGGGATTATATCTGACCAGTTCCAACATGTCGTCATTGATGTTAATTTTGTTTCTTTTTCCTTCGGCCCCCGATAATATCTTCTCCCGCGGTTCTTTTGCGATTGCGTATCCTTTTCTTGATTTTCTCTTTGCGCCTCTCTTCGTGGCCATTACTTTTACTGATAATATTAGCAAGGAAATATGTAATTGCAACGACCCAATAATTGCATATCAAGCAGCTCGCTCTCATGTCGCATATTCTATATTTGTATGTACTTTATCACAGAAATAAACGTGCATATATGAACGATATTCTAATTGAAAAATAGGAGATAATCAGGTATCTTAATTGTGATCCATTTCGAAGATCCTTCGGTCTACAATCCTTTACGAACTTGATGACCCAGCAAACAAAAATGGACAGAAATGGATTCGTTTTGTTCGTGTCAAATCCAGATTCTGATCTTTTGAATCCATTTCTATCCAATTAAAGTTTCCGAATTTTTTAAAATTTATTTCAATCCATATGAAAAGATAAAAACAAAGCGATTCTTATTCTTTTCAATTAAAAAAAAATATGCAGACCATTAATTCATTTTAATCTATCACGCGGGATTAAAACAAAATGATTTCTTCTTTTTAAATCCAAAAAAAAGTTACTCGGGTCATACAATTCATTTTAATCCATGACATAGGATTGAAATGAGATAAATGCTATTTTTTTCAATCCATATTTTGTTGAAATGAATTAAAATGGATTAAAATTTTCAATTCATTTCAATCCATTTTCGTTTGCCGGGGAGTCAAATTTTTTCGTCAATCATTCATAAAACGAAAAAAAAACCATAGAAATTCGAGGAAGGCGAGGAGAGACAATGCGAATACGCCGATAAATTCGATGCATTGGCGGTTTCACTCGCGTTTACATAAGATTTGTTTCACGCGCATATGGCACACATAAGCGAGGGAGCACACACACACGTACACATGTGCGTCCGAACGATAGAAGGAAACGTTGCACCTGAGAGAACGAAAGAACGCAACGTCGTGAGCACAACGTCATTGCCAACGTGCGCTGGCGTATACCTTCACTTTCCACTTCACCGCTAAACGGACCTCTTTGACATCCGCGAACGCGAGCTATGGCGGCGACGCATCCCGTCCTCGCTCACCGCGACTATTCTGCCTGAAAAAAAATAGATGGACCGAAGAGAAGCTTATTTGCGATACTACGTTTTGTCAAGAATCGAACGAGACCGGTTAAAAGAAGAGAAAGGGATGCCAAAGATTTATCGATAATCCCTAGCTGATCCCTCGCAAATTATAGAAATCTATATCTCGCAACGAAACATATCTTATTTCTTTCGAGTCACTCGAAAGTATGCAGACATCCGTCAACGTATCAGGAAGTCCAGCGAAAGTGAGGTCGCCGATTCCATGGCATTGCTGGGTTTTAATCGTCGAACGATCGAGTTACACGTATCAGGTGTTTTCACATGTAATTTCCGATCAATCTCCTGTACACATTGAGGAAACTTTATTATCTCGTTTACTTATCATAGCGCAATTATCTTGCTTCGTCGTTTAATCAAAACGGAATCGTCGATTAGCTCAAGTATGGTTTTTAAGAAGCGTAACTGCAAATCGCGAAGACTTAATTCACAAAAAGATACATAAAAAAATTCATTCTCAATATCTCATAATATTTTTATACGTAATTGTTCATATTCAAAATTTATGAAGATTTCTGAAAGAATTCTTTTAACGACTTCATATTTTATTAGTTTTCTTCTTTCTTAGTTTTCTATAAATTATAAAATAAGAAATTTTACAATTTTAGAATATTTCAGAACATTCACATATGTAAAGAATTAAAAAAAAACATGTAGACAACATCTGATGTGTTCCAATTCGTATAGAAAAATCTGAGAAATTTTTTTAAAAATTATAAAATTATACAGAAGTTCTGAAATTTATATAGAAGTGCTGAAAAATATATGAAAAATTCTAAAAAAAATTTTCATTAGAGTAACGTAATCTCATTTTGATTCAATTATAACATTATGAGTAAAAGGAGCGCGAAATAAAAATATGTTACGCGTAACGATAAGATCACTGAGAAGAATCTTCGTAAGTGTTACTTTCTCTCGCGAGCGATACACACCATTTTTAATACTTTCGAATCAACATGTCGATTGTGCATCGTACAATTTCTTTTATTATATCTTACGTCGCTCTTCATAGAAATTTCAATGCTAAGTTCATCAATTAAATATCAGCTTAAACTTACTACTAAGAGAAATGTCACATGCGCGAGGTATTTAAAGAACCTTGATTGCATCGGAGCTGCATATTATTCTCCATATAATGTTAACTCAAGCATATCCATTTATCCGCGAATGCGCGTTATGAATTTCGCGAAAACTTGTGCAACTCTTGCGCACGCAGCTCGTGATGACGTGTCTAAAATAGCCAAAAACTCTTCCGCACTTAGAGATTCTTCAAGCGTTCCATATAAATCGATGTCCGCATGATCTGCACGGTTGATTAAACCGTTAAATAATGGCGCATCGCGGGACCAATGCATAACAAAATTTGAATGAATGTAATCTGCTAAGAAATTATCCGAATTAAGCGTCGAAATTTATCGTTAATCGAAGCTATTAGAGCGCTGACATTTCACGCGCTATCAACGGCGAATTTAACATTCTACGACCACCAGTTTAATGTCTCACGGAGATTTCTATCTCTGACGAGTTTTGAAGTTTCAGTTTAAAAAGGTGATGAAAAAAAAAAACGCTCAGAATCTCTCCCAAAGTGCTAATGCTTGGAGATTCGTTGTAGTGCACGCTAATGTGATTCCGCCTCGTCTTTTTAGACACTTTTAACGCATTTGCGTTTCACCGAAAGAAACATAAATGCCCGTCCGTGCGCACTCACGTGTCCAAACATATTGGAATGACCGCAATCACGTTTCTCGCTTTCTCAAACTTCTTTTCTGGAATTTCTCCGCCCATATTTTCTCGGACACGTATCCGAGATTCTCCGTGCATATGGAACGTATCCTTGTCCTTGTCTTGTTGATATAAATATTAGAAAATATTGGTCGACATAAATCAAAGAGTATCGCAATTTTTGATGGAGGAACGAATTCTCAGTTCTTAAAATTATATGTGTCGCAAAATTAAATTTTATTGTACGATACTACCAGCCTGTCCATTCATTAAAGTCACCGTTTTGTTACCGTCGTCGGGCGCAATTATGTGGGTTGGAGCGTGACAATGTTTGACAGAAAGAACGCAGTAAAAGTGGAACGTAGACAGTCTTGATAGCCAGCAGCCAACCAGCTTCATTCGGAATACAAGAGCGTAAATACACTCGGGCGTAAACGTGTCTTGAGTAAGCGATCCCCAACCTTGACATTTTCCCGGTTTAGCGGCTTTCGAGCATTAAATCATCGTTGTACTATTGCACGCGATCATGAGCTTTTTTTGAAAACTAATAAAATGTCTGGACTTTCATAATCGTCCGGGATAAAGAAAAGTAATCTTCGCAAACGAGAATAGATGAAACTATTTGAATTCCCGCGTAGAATTATAGAGAATTACGAAACGCTTCATTACTTTCATGAAAGGACAAAAAAAAGGAGAGAAAAATCCTTTCCCACGATGTATTATGCGCATATGAAGCATCCCAGCAAACACAATGTTACATATGTTAGTTGTAATTTCTTACTCAACAATGTAATTGTTACATAACACGTGTTATGAAACAGTTACATTGTTGAGTATGAAATTACAACTAACATATACGTTACATGTAACATTGTGTTTGCTGGGATATTTGTGCATATCTTCTTCGATGAAAAATTATCTCCTATACCGCGCTTTTTTTTTATCTTCTCAGTACATTGTCAAAAGAACAAGAAGGACGATGACAAGAAAGACGAGGAGTTCAAGTGTCCGGAGGGCCAGGGTAATGGTAACTTTGCCGATCCGGCAACCTGCAGGAGATTTTATCAGGTAATTTACACCACTAATAATTTATCAGATAATAATTATATTTCGCAGCATTGCTCTGACTTTTATTATTGGTCAGTTCTCGATTATTTCCGCTACGATTATTCGCATCGTGATTGTACATTCATATTGTAGATTGTATATTCTGTATTGTTTTCCGAAAGTGCGTCGATGGATATCCCTACTTGAACCGATGTCCATCAGGCTTGCATTTCGACGATATCAGCAAATTCTGTACCTTCAGAAACGAGGCTCGATGCGGTCCCATCGAGACCAGTAAGTAGATATTTTTATGTTACACAGATTAAATTACGCTCTAATTTTATGAAATAAATAGAACAAGATTTAGAAAGGAAATTGCGAGTTTCTTCAAAAAGTGATTTTTCTAATAATACATTTGTTAATTTTTGAACTCGCTATTCTTCTAATCTTTGTTTATTCACCAAACAGAATTTCTAGCAAGAGTCTACCACAGCATTCGTAATTCTGACAATGATGTTTTTTAATTCCCAGCGCCAGCACCAATCACCGAACCGCCGACGGATTTGGCCGAGCGATGCGATACAGCGAGCTGTCAGCTTCCATACTGCTTCTGTTCCAGAGATGGCACGATCATTCCCGGCGGTCTTCAACCAGAGGAGGTAAAACAATCATTTGATTGTGAATGATCTGTCGATCTATTCAAATATAAATACAACGATTCGAATGATTTCAGACACCGCAAATGATAATAATGACATTCGATGGTGCAATAAATCACAATAACTTCGATCACTATCAAAAGATATTTACCCAAGATCGTCTGAATCCTAACAATTGCCCATTGAGAGGCACGTTCTTCATCTCTCACGAGTACTGCAACTACAATATGGTCCAGAGCTTGGCGCATGATGGTCACGAGATTGCAACTGAGACAATCTCGTGAGTAGCGTGAATATTACACCCGGGATGCATCAGGATCCGTTGATACTGATGAGGCAAATTTTTTCAGACTCCAGAAAGGCCTGGAGGACAAAGGTTACGAGGAGTGGGTCGGCGAGATGATCGGAATGCGTGAGATATTGAAGCACTTCAGTAACATTTCGACCGGCGAAGTCGTCGGTATGCGAGCACCTTACTTGAAACCTGGTCGCAACACTCAGTATAAAGTGCTCGAAGATTTTGGATACATATATGATAGTAGTATAGGAATCTCGCCACTAAAGGTGCCAATCTGGCCGTACACCCTTGACTACAAGATCCCACACGAATGTAAAGCGGGCACCTGTCCCACCAAATCATTCCAAGGTTAGAACAATTAACGAAGTTAACAAAACAAATTAAGATTCAGTGTTTCGTCTGTTTGATATAGAACAGCAATACAGAAGTATTGAAAAATCGTTACTAATTTAATAAACAAAGGTGATATGAAAATTTTTCTCAGAATTCTTCATATAATTTTTCAGAGTTTTTATACATATAAATTTCAGAATTTTTTGGAATTTCTATATAATTTTATAAATTTTTACAAAATTTCTGATTTTTTTATACGAATTGGAATATTTTTCAGAATTACTGAGAAAGTCTACATCTTTTCTTTTAAAATTCTTCATAAATGTGAATTCTAAAATATTCTAAGATTTCTCATTCTATAATTTCTGAAAAAACTTATCTGAAAAAATGTAAGGTACTTTTTCAAAAATCTGCATAAATAATCTTTAAAATATTTTTAAAAATATTATGAGATATGAGAATTTGATATGATACTTTTAAAGAGAAACGTTTATGTTATCATAGGCATTTGGGAGCTACCCCTGAATGCGCATTATGTGGAGAGTTATGAAGGTGGACACTGTCCTTACTTGGATCAATGCGTTCTTCACAATCACGATCCCGAAGAAGTGTTCGACTGGTTGCAGGAGGACTTTAACAGATATTACGAACAAAACAGAGCACCGTACATGATGCCTTTCCATACTAATTGGTTCCAAATCAAGGAATTGGAACGCGGTCTGTCGAAATTTCTTGATTGGGTGGTAACGCTGTGAGTTAGAATGCATAAAACATATCTATATTTATCAAAAATCTCGATATTTTAAAATAAACATAAAATAAATTTTTACAGACCTGACGTTTACTTTGTAACCGCCACACAGGCGTTAACATGGATGACCGATCCGAAACCGATTAAAGCTCTGCACAATTTTGAAGGATGGTCATGTAAAAAGAAAGAGAATTTGCCCGGACCACCATGCAACAATCCACACAAGTGCGCTTTAGACTTCAAGCCTTCCGAAGCGAATTTTACAACGACTAGGTAGAGATTGATTCAACAATTGTTGATAACATTATAAAATTATTAAATAGTTACTAAATATTTTAATCTTAATTGTATTTATATCAATTGTTAACAGGTATATGGAAACGTGTAGGGAATGTCCAAACAAGTATCCCTGGTTGGGAGACTCAAAGGGTACGGGTCTATACAATGATAATTACAATCCTGAAAGGAAATAGAAATGTCACTTGAATGAGTTAGATTTAATTTAGTGCAAGCGATTCGCGATTTTGTTGTTATCAAAATAGATATCTTGTATGTATATGTGTATATGTGTGAGTGTGTGTATGTGTGTGCGCAACATAGACTTATTGTCGATTATACGCGCATCAAGCATCTTACTTTCTAATATTGGAGGAACCTCATAAAATTTGAATTTTGTATTTCAAATGTACAAGTCAGTATAAACTTATACTTCTATCTTTGTATAGAACATATACTCGACAACGTTCGCATCTATTAATGTTAAGTATCTACTGCTCAATCTGAAAGAGAAAATAAAATGTTTGGATACTATATAAAGTCTAAAAAAAGATCTAACTTTTATTTCTAAAGGATAGCAACAGTTGAAACAATCACTTTTATATACAACATTCCCTTATTTATCTTACTTTATAAAAATGGCGTCTTGTTTTCATTAGCAGAAACACTATATATATTTTATGTATATATATTTTAAAATATATATATATATATATATATATATATATATATACAATGTGTACATTCATTGCATTGCAACTGTACTATCTGTCTGCATCGCAGGATATGCAATCAACATAATACAATCACCTCTAACAGTTTTCAGTAATTAATTAACGCACTGGAGTCCAATCCTCCAACACTTGACTATACTTTATACGTTCTAAAAAAAAGAAAAAAGAACAACCATGTAATGTTTCAAATCAGATTAAGATAGGTATTTCTTTTAACACATTCACCATCAAGCATATCTGATTTGGCTGTTAAAATTGGATCAGATAATTTTCTATTAAAAAGAACAATGAGAGAGAGAAAAAACTTATTTAATTTTTAACTTAATTTATAATATAAATTGAATTAATAGTACTGAGTTACACAAAAATATATACTACCACTCAAAAGTTTGGAACATCCTATAATTTTTAGATAAAATTATGATTCTTTACAGATATAATCATTTTATTAAAAATATCAATTTTTATTTTTGAACATATGTTGTTGAAATAAAAATGATTAAAACAATATAAAATTTTTTGTATATTTATAATTAAATAAAATTGATTCTTTTCAAAATTTTTAAGATCCTCTAAACTTTTGGTGGGAGTATTTTTACTGTTGTCTCATAACAGTCACTGGTGATCAACAAAGTCTAAATAGGAAAATTCAATGTAGATCAATAGGGACATCATGATAGTAAATGTGTTAATTATAAAATACATATGCATATGTGTTTAGATTCTTTGTCATTGCACTGGATTAAAGACTAATCTACAATGCTCTCTACTTCTTGTTTTATGCTTTTGTCTCTTCATATACTGTTTTATTAATCATTATCTCTTTCTAAGTACGTCAACTTTTATCCCCATGACAGAGAAATAAAGATATGCGCAAAGAGACAAAAATGCAAGAGACAAAAACCTTTTTAAACTTTCTATCTCACTATGAAAATAAGCTTATTCTTTGTTACTGTATTGCACTAAAATTTTCTATCTCGCTTTTGCCAAACATGTCAAGTATATTTAATTATTATATATATCTATATATAACTATTTTTAATAATATACATATTTTATATATATATATATATATATAATATATCCTAACATATATATATATATATTAAAATAAGGTTACAAATTTCTCTTTGGTGAGGAGCTCTCCATCAAAACATGAAAAAAAGTTCATATCAACATATATCCGCAAACCCACTATTACTGAAATACAGCTCAAGATGTTTATTAATGCAATTTACTGTTTACAATTTATCTGTGGGGAACTACTTAAAATATCCTTAGTCCAGAAGTGAAATTTGAAGTTTAAATGGACAACAAAGATATGCGCCAATGTCTTTGCTACTTGTGAAATCATTCCCAACCACCCTGGGATTTGAGAGAGAGCAACAATCCATGATTCAACATGTTCGTGCATTGAATCAAATGGGAGATATTTTGAACATTTGTTATAATTAAAAAATTGAAAATAAATAATATTAAATAATAATAAATATTACTTTTTCATATTATCTATAAATACAATTATTTTCTCAATATATAATTATTTCTTTTTAAGTACAAGTGTACATTAGTTCAGCCATAAAAAACGGACCTTTTGGTAAGCAAAAAAGATACTTTGTTATTTAACATTTTTATTTGTCTCTTTTCAAGAATAAAGAATAGTGCGTTACCTGGTTCAGGAAAGAGTTCTGGATGTCGTATAATATAATCTCTCAGTCTAGTATCACGTTCTGCTTGATAATTTTCAACAAGCTTCTTTACATATTGCGATAAAATATATCCCGCTGCTACGAATGCAATATGGCTCTGTATTCCTAAACAAAAATATTCTTGGTTTGAGACTACACTAGTATTTGTCAGATTTGTTATTCAAAATCTGCAATTCTAGATTTACTCTTGATTTCGTTATAAAATGAGATTAATGATGAGTTAATTATATCAGCAAGAATCCTCTTGCTGTCGAATGAGGAAACTAAAAAAATATATATACGTAAATGGAAGCGCAAACCACAAAATAATTGGAAATCGATTGTATTATATAACAATGTTATGAGGTTAAGTTGCCAAAAATGCGAAAAAATTAGAATTTTCTGATCTTATTGAGGAAACCGAGAGACACTCACTGGCGTAGAACGGCTTGTTAGCGTATATATTTGCGAAAGACGGGAGCGCAAAGCCGCCTAGCACAAATACTGCTTCCGTCGCATACTTCGACATCACACTGGGCTGGTACGTGGGATCTGGCTTGAGCAGATCCAGAGCCCACTGAACCTCCGGATGTTCACTTAACTCGTGCGAATGATGTTTACTCATTTTCTCCTTTTTGCGACGAGAATCACTCCGATGTTAAAATTGACAATTAGGAGCGCGGTGCTCCACTTCTTGAAATATGGTTCTTAGACAGTGGATTCCCTTCCTTAAGACTGCGTTTCGATATTCACTGTCAGTACTGAAAATCTATAGTATATGTGACGTGCATTGTAGATTTTCAGTACTGACTGTGAATATCGAAACGCAGCCTAAGGGCCACTTTTACCAACGTCGGTTAGATTAACCGACGGTTAATTCCAATGGAATTATCCAATCGCATTTGTCTTTGACCAGAATGAACCAATCACGGTTGANCGGTTGACACTTTAACCATCGGTTAACTTAACCGACGTTGGTAAAAGTGGCCCTAAAGCGTCGTCTACAATGAGCAGTAGCAGTATGGATGAGGCTGTGAGAGTAAGAAATTGACCAATCACAATCGACTATTTTTCTTACATTCGACTGTGATTGGTCAATTTCTTAGGCCCAGTTCCACAACTTACTTTAACCAAGGTTTAACTCGTTAAACCTCAGGTACGTTCCGTTTCACGCATTGCGCGCATTCATCTATAGTATACGTCACATATACTATAGATGAACGCGCGCATATGCGTGAAACGGAACGTACCTCTCGTTTAAAGAAAATGTTGTGTTCCACAACTGTCTTCAACTTCGGTTAATGTCGGCTGCTTTCCTTTTAGGGCCAATTTCACCAACGTCGGTTAAGCTAACCGACGGTTAAAGTGTCAACCGTGATTGGTTCATTCTGGTCAAAGACAAATGCGATTGGATAATTTCCATTGGAATTAACCGTCGGTTAGTTTAACCGACGTTGGTGAAATTGGCCCTTAGGCTGGATCCTCATGCAGACACCGGCGCTTTGACACCGAGCGCTGATTGGGTAAAGTGTTGTTTTAGCCTGGATCCTCATGCAGACACTGGCGCTTTGACACCGAGCGCTG
>JANQDE010000108.1:260544-282258 GCA_037157785.1 Cephalotes varians | reverse complement strand
AAAAAATATACTTCAAGCCAAAAATCACCAAATTCTCAAATTTTACATCCTTTCTATTTTCCAAAAAAATGAAAAAAAAAAATCCTCGAATAGGTATATCTTTTCTTGTCATATAGAACACGAAAAAAAAGTTTCAGCTAAATCAAAAATGTGTCGGTCAATTTTCGACCAAATCTGTACGGTTTGTAAAAGAATGTCCCATATACATCTGCGAATTGTTCAAGAATTAGGTGATATTCTCTCTGGCTGCGATCCACTTGGCACTACGAATGCTTCGAATCATTTTTTGATTGGTTAATTTGTAAAATTCAATCTTCTGATTGGTCAATCAAATGCTTCGAAGCGTTCGTAGCGTCAAGTGGACCGCAGCCTCTACCGCTGAAGTTAAAAAAAATAATACCTTATTCCCAATATCGGAGCTAGTAGAATATTGCAAAAGTAATTATAAAACAAAGAAGCAAATGTCAAAGAATGCAAGAGAATGAGATTAACATTAGAGTTGTTAAGACAAAGAAAAAAGGTAGTTTTCAAGAAAAGCTCTGATCCAAATAGTGAACTACTAGTTAAAATCTGTGCGCAAAAAGTAAATGAAATTACAGAGATAGAAGAAGGAATGTATAAACTGCCAAAACAAGAAGATAAACTAATCAAAGAAATAGAACTTATGGAGCAAGAGAAACTCAATATTATTAACCCTTTCGCTACTACGGGTGACTATAGTTACCCGCCAAAAGACGACACCCATACACGACGGGTGACTATAGTTACCAGCCAAAAAACGACACCTATACACGACGGGTGACTATAGTCACCGACGACAAAAATGGAGCCAAAATTTAGCCAAGTGCTCWCGATTCGCTTTCGTCTGTTTGCAAACAATTGCAAGCGCTGTTGCGATGTTCGTTTTTTTTCATTATTGTTTTGTCATTGGTAATTTGTCATTACTGCAAGACATTTTTCATCAATTTATGTGAATGACAAAACGAAAAGAAAAAATCCATTAAGAAAATGTGTGGTATGCGCAAAGAACGACAAAAGCAGTTAAACGCGATGTCAATGTGAGAATTCCGATGTTGGATTATGTGTGTATCCGTGTTTTGGAAAGTTTCACACAGAATATTATTTTTAAAAAATTATTGCTCAGTATTATGTTATAATTATATATTTTGTTGTGTAATGTAAAAATATCAATTGTATTGTTGAATTAAAAATACGTTCATGGAAAAATTATGAACACAAATTACTTTCCTTCTAAAAGTAATGTCACAAAGTCGTTTTTGAGACAAAAGTCTTGGCTCCGAATGCGCGCCTGAAGAYTGCGCGCGCTTAATGTTCCCACTTTTGGCGCGGCGCTCCGTTCTACGCGAGGGACTCCGCGGCGAGACCCGCCATAGCGAAAGGGTTAACGAAGTAAAGTTGTATTTCGAGAGAGAATTGCGTCAAATGGCAAAGACACGGTTAAAGAGAAAAATGAAATTAGAAAAGACTGATAGAAAAGCTCTATAAAACTACGGGACTCTATAGAAAAGCGTGCGCAAGCTCTTGCAAATCTGCGTATTCTTATCAACAATATTGAAGATGCGCATTCCAATTCTGCTGTATTATCTGCTTATAAAACTGGGTCCGATGTACCGAAGAAAATAGGACAAAATGGTTTAACGGAATATGGTATTAGAGACGGTATGGACGACATTAATGAGGTAAATGATTGTACGTGTTGTGATTATAACACAAATAGAGATGCACTAATATCTACTTTCGATGATCAGATTTTAGAGGGGAATAAAGAAATAGATTCAGTTTTAGCTGAAACATTAAACAACACAGACTCTGATGCCGAATTGGAAAGGGAACTAGCGGAATTAGATGAGGATAATGAAGATGTTTTCATTGCAGTTTCATGTTCAAATCCAGAGATTGAAAAATTGGAACAACGTTTGCAAGACTTACGTATGGAAGGTAAATATTACAATATATATTATTTATATTTCCATATAAAATAATGGAATATATGATATAGGTCTAGTTTCACTCAGCAAAGATATACTACCATCTATATATTCTATATCATCCAATAAAGAGAAGATACTAAAGGAACCTGAGTAAGTTGCAATATAGATTTAATCTATATGATTATATAATAACTTCAAAGAATCATTTGTCTCTCATTTTTTCAAATGTTTTACTGTTGATATTATATCATATAAAGGAAAATATATTTAAATGTACATTATAAAATACAATGTGTAAAAGTTTTTTTATCTGTTTTGTATAACGTAACATGAAGTTAAAATGGAAGAATATATCTGAATTAAATTTCTATTTCTCCTCTATTTTTTACATTTATCTATGTTTCAGTTCATCATTTATCTATGTTTAGTTATGTTTCAAAGTAGTAAGAATTTTTAGAAGCCATAAAATGATAAGCGCAGCTAGAATTGTAAAATTAATCTCATTTATTACATACATAAAAAAAAAGTTAAGTTTTTAATCGTTCCATTTAACAAAGTAGCAATTTCACATAATTAATAATGTATTTAATAAAAAATATAATCAATCAATAATAAATTTACATGGCACAAGATAAATTTTTTTCAATAATTGCACATAATAATCGGTGGTACTATCAGTAAATTTAAGAACATCTCGTTTGTGATTCAGTTGAGCATAATGCGTCCGTTTGATTTTGTTCAATTTTTGTTATTACATCTTGTATCCATGAAATATATCTGGATATGTCTGTATATAAGGAATACAAATTATTATCACAATGAGTAGTTCCACCATTTCGTATCACGCCGAGGGAAACACTAACAATGCCTCGGAGATACCATGACTCATTTTTAAAGACTAATCCACCGCCACTATCACCGTCACAAACGGAAGAACCTGAAATAATGCTTATATAAAGCAGCACACGATGCTTATTTTCTTGCTAGATTGCTTTTAGAAAATTATTGAAATTACACAGAACGCAGAATCTATTAATTTATTAAAACGCAAACAATCCAGCAGAAAAACAAGCATTATGTGCCGCTTAAGTTATCTTTCTACTTTTCACATCTTTGTGTACAGAAAACTCATTCATAAATTAAAATAATTTTACAGTTTTACAAGTATCTTTGTGTATAAATTTAGTAAAAGAATTAGCGTCGAGCTAATTAATGTTACACATAATTGATTTTTTACTAACCATTGGTATAGCCTGTGCAAAACTTATCATTAGTGAGAAATTGTTCCGTATTATGACTTTGGCTCGCGGACTTGCATTGGCTGAACGAAATTACAGGCACTGTCAGTGCCTGTAAGATTGCACTAGAATCACCGAATGCAGTTCTACCAAATCCCGCTACCTTTCCGTAAGAGCCTACTTCCAATATACTCCTAAAAGTATCTGTACGTACGCTAAAATCTATACATACAGGAATTAACCAACGTGATAATACAAATGGTTTAACGAGTTCTAATATCGCAATATCCCAGAGATAATTTCCTATAAGTCCTAGATAATTGCTTACGATGTAAATACGTTTTACCTGCAAGAAGACATATATAAGTATTTATGGTCGACAATATTATATACGTATATATGTAAATTTACATTGCATTAAATATATATGCAAACCTGATTTGATTTAACGATAAGTGGTTCGTGAAAAGGATAATCGTACTTGCGAAAGAGGTTTCCCGTTAATATATAAATTTTACTGGGGTCAACCAGTTGTCTAGTGTTCTCATCAAATACACAATGAGCTGCTGTTATCAAGAGATTTTCTTGAATAATAGATGCTCCACAAAAATATTTCTTTGGCTCATCTAGTTCATCGTAGTACATCGAGGCGTGCCACGGAAATTTCCAGGAACTTGTGTGTTCACCAAGGTATATACCACCACCACCACTACCGGTTGTATTCGGTAGTACAGGACGAGGAGGTAAAGTCCCGCATACTACAACAAACATTTCAAGAAAAAGACATTGGAGAATCGGCGTGAAATTGGCGTTCCTAATACAAGAGAACATAAATTATGTAAAAGGAGATAATTTATAACTACCATAACTCCATTACGTATTATTGTGATAATTTTATGATTAATGAGATGGGAAAAATTGGTGTTGAAGTCATATAAAAGTTTATTAAATATATTCAATATATACGTGTGTATGTGTGCGCGCGTATACACACTTAACTTAATAATATATAAATTTGTACACAGTATTTATACAGTAATTAAAAATTAAATTTGAATACTTTTATTAAAACTTTGGTTCGTTAGGGAACGATTTCTAATTATGTAATTATATAATTTAAATAGGAATTATAATATATACATGGGTATGTGAATTATCTCAATGGGGATAACATGATTATAATTTAAAAATATTCTTCAAGATTGTACTATCATTTTTTCATAGTTCTAAGATCACGTCCAAGGCTCATTTGTTACTATATTATTATTTGGCTTCGATATTCTAACATCTATATTTGAATAATTTGGCATTCGTGTAATAATGACTCTATCATCCAAAACTTCAATAAATGTAGAATTGTTTCTGTTGAGAACGGTTTGAAACGCAAGTTTAATATCATTGATGTAAATATTTATTGTGAGCGGACCTGGAATGCATCGCATAGGTTCTGGTTCCCATTGACCATTTGCATTACATCTCACATTTTTTCTTTGCCCAGATAGGAGAGTAGTTTCAGGTCGATAACTGTTCTGACATTCCAATATCGCTTTTGTTCTTGGTGGAACTGGAGATTCGCACGATACCCATTCATCGTTGTACGTACATCTAACTGCGACTGATGCTGTGGTCAAAGCTTGGCAGCGTATTTCTAGCAAACATTTTGAATAATTAACGCACAATCATGATTTTGATAATTTCGATTGAAATATTCGATATCTAGGAATCCATACTTATTTTTTCGTATGTATTTTTTTCTTAAAATAATTAAATATTTCAAAACTATATAATTATTGTTTTAATACCTATACAAACTGGTATATTAAGCCATTTTCCTCCAATGCTACAGTTCACATGGGCCGGACCTCTTATTTTATATCCCGAATTACAAGAGTAAATGAGATGAGATCCTAATTCCAGTTCTGTTCCTTCTGGAACATTACATTCCTGTCCACTTGAGCATTGCGACCAATCTAACTTCCAATGACCGTTCTGTGGTTGCGGAGGTGCTGTGCAAGTGTTTGTGCCAGGTATCATAGAAGGTTCCTGTGATGTAGGATTCGGTGGCTGTGTTGTTGGCTGTATCATCGGTAAAGGTGATCTAATTGTACATCTCGAATCCTCGTCTGATCCATCAGCGCAATCGATTATTCCGTTGCATTGCAGATCACTATCAATACAAGCTCCATAATCACAACGAAAAGCTGTCGGAACACATCTGCAAACAAATTAACAATTAAAATATTTGTTTTTCATGATTGATTAATCAATATACAGCTATAAATCATACTTTAAGCGCGTATAAAAGATCGCATGTATTCTCACCGTATTGAACTACATATTGTAGATACTTCGTCAGAACCATCCGCACAATTTCGACGTCCATCACAAACTTCTTCAATCTTAATGCAATCGCCGTTGTTGCATGTAAAGTCACTCGAATTACATCTTTGTAAAGGTCGTTCAGGTCTTACTGTTTGATTGTCCGTTGTGTTTTTTGGGCAGAATTCATCGCTATTATCAACGCAGTCTTGTTTACCGTCACACATAGAACTTCCGCTTACACAGGCACCGTAATTACACCGAAAGGCATAAGGAGGACAGCTAAGCTCTGACTTTTTACACTCAGTCACAGTCTCATCGGATGAATCCCTGCAGTTTGCTTTGCCGTCGCATAACAATTCACTAGGTATACATTGTTCATTGGAGCATCGAAATCTCTGTAATCTGTCGAAACAATTACATATATTATATTATATTAGCTGATATTTTTTGCTCGAGCATTACATTACTTTGATATGTAAATACTTACCCGCAATCATTATTAATTTGTGCATACCCAGAATTAATGCATACTGTAAAATCTAAAAATTTTGCTTATAAAAATCTGTCCCTTATTATTTTGTGTTAAATGATTGTGCATATATGTAAGTAGAAATTATTTTAATTAGGATTTTTTTCAATAATATACTTAGAAGAATGTATCCTGTTTGATACTTATATTTTGTTGTGACGAAGAAATTAATCATAAATTGAGCTATTATCGGTTATATAATACTTCAATAAACTTTAATAAATGTGATAAACATGCGTTACGTGTTCATGTATCATCTTCACTTGTTATCTACCAATATGAGTAAATATATAAGCAAAATAAATCTTTTACTACACTGAAATTCAAGGTCATTAAAACTGGTTTCTGAAATAGGTTGAGATTGTTCGAAAATCTCTTGAAATATGCGAATGTATAATTATTTATTCGGAAGCAATTATAACGAAACAATTAAGATAATATAAAATTTATAATATAAACTTTTTCCTGAAAGAGAGAAAAACAGATGCACGATAAATAAAATCAAATTTACTAAAAATTATTTCCTATCAATTGTCTTATTTACATATTATTAATCGATCAATTTTTTTTATTTAATCAAAATTAAAATATGTAAACTAAATAAAGGGCATAGCAGGATAAGCATGAGTGTTCGGCCCCCAGCCGGATCCGGTCGAGATTTTAACTATAAGTCACCATTGATATAAGTTATTTCTCTAAAAACATATTTCCTAAATATGGTTTTTATTTGAGTTATGGGAGTATAAGGGAAAAATGAAAAAAAAAATTTTCTTAGTAATGACTTGACCGATTTTGATAAAAAAAAATGTTATGGGATTCAATGTGATAATGTTTAAAAAAATTAAGGAACAATTTTGTCAAATAGAATTTGTTTTAAAAAATTGTTAAATTTTTTTCAAATTTTTTTTATGGAATGCGATTGAGATACTACTTTTGTTTTTTGATAGAAAAAGCTTTTAATACCTTACTATAACATAAAAAATTTTTTAAATGATTGAAGAGTAGTACGTAGTTAAACAAATTAAAGTTCTCGATGGTGCGCGCGCGGTGTGCAGCACGTAATGCTGATTGCTATCACAGGATGCTCGTTTA
Organism: Cephalotes varians; assembly: GCA_037157785.1. Classification (NCBI taxonomy): domain Eukaryota; kingdom Metazoa; phylum Arthropoda; class Insecta; order Hymenoptera; family Formicidae; genus Cephalotes; species Cephalotes varians. Next base: position 275,125 of record JANQDE010000108.1, on the reverse strand, counting down.
TCATGAGTCCCCTCGCTTCTCACGAATCGGGGTGCTTATTTTTTGATACCTTCAATCCTCGTCGCTTTTTCTTTGATTACGGGAGTAATATCATCCTGCTGAAACATTTTATTGAGAATTTCAGCTGGTTTTAAAAGTTTGGATAAATACCTGGCATGAGCTAAATAGTATACTATTGCAGCAATATGTGAACAGCATCCAACAGTTCTTCTTCCGTTGGCACACTCACATGCATACTGACCAGAAATACCGACGCTATTAGGTTTATATTTCATGATGCACCTGTACATTTTTCGAGAAATATGACGTGATTGAACTTGCAGTTTCAGAATATTCATTTGATCTTTAACGAATTGCAGGTTCACTTTTCCATCCTTATCATTTCAGCTAAATAAGATATTGCCTGGGACAGTTGATAAGATTCAGTGAACAGAATTTTTAAATCTTTTTCGGTCATTTCAGGAAAATCTAGGATCTGATAAGGTATTTTGAAATATAACTTTTTTGCGCAACCAACCTTTTTCTTCGACTTCAATAGTCAAAGAATTTTCAATATTTCTCCTGGTTCTCATCCTTTTCAAAATATCATCTGAACATTTTGTGTCAGATTTTAATCTCTTTCCGAATTGATTGTTAAGAAACGATGCAATTCGAAAGTAGGTTCCAATTTTCGGGAACATTTTGTTGTCCAGTTTGTCAAGCAGTCGATATTTTTGCTTTAATATTCTGTAGACAGCTTCAACTGCCCATCGAATTTTCGTCACATAACGAAACTCATTTGATTCATTTGTGGTCAATTGCTTACGTTTCCCTTTCAGCGCATCAACACATTGATTTTCTTAACTCATTTTTTCCTAATCGACCATTTTGGTACCGATTGGTTTTTTGGCATGTAAAGGGTGTATAATTCATTGATTTTAATATACAATATATGATTTCCGAAGCAAAAAGATCTGCTCTTTCCGAATCTGCAAACAGATTTTCAAAATTTTTCGAKCCAAAAAAAATATGGCGGCTCAAACTTGGTGAAATTTTTATTTCTTATTACGACTGAATTTGTACATTTTTTGAATAAAATATGCAACTTATGCATACTAAATGATCTAATTTTGTTATAACTCTAGGACTTTCGACAACTAATTAATGTTTTTAAAAATGTCAAATACAAAATGGCAGACAAAAAACTGCAAATTAAAAAAAAATGAAAAGAATAAGCAAATATATATATTTTTATATTTTTGAGGATGTTGAATCGATATTTTATGTTTATGTAATTATTCCCCTAATAAAAATAAAAAGTTTTAAATAATAATGAATTTCATCTCTAAAAAAAATAATTTTTTTTTTGTAAATCAAATAACCACAAAATTGTAAATCAGGAAATTGTTGCAAACAACGTACTAGAAATTATTGTAATGAATGCAATAAATATATATGTAATAAATGTTTCGATAATTACCATGCTTCATCAAAACAAAATTAAAAATTCAATTAAATATTAATAAAATCAATTTCACAATTATTTTATTATGTATAAGATATGCATGTATTATATTCGATTACTTTTTGTTTAATTGTCAACAATTCAATTTTTTGTGGTTATTTGATTTAGAAAAAAAAAAAAATATTTTTTTTAGAGATGAAATTCATTATTATTTAAAACTTTTTATTTTTATTACGGGAATAATTACATATAAACATATCGATTCAGCATCCTCAAAAACATACAAAACGTGTATTTGCAAGCAAAACATTGGTTTATTGAAAATATCTAGTTTGGCGGCCATTTTGAATTCGCCATATTTTTTTTATGCAAGAATTTTGAACAAGTAACTTCAAATATCGATTCAGCATCTTCAAAAACATAAAAAAATATATATTTGCTTATTTTTTTCATTTTTTTTTAATTTGCAGTTTTTTGTCTGCCATTTTGTATTTGACATTTTTAAAAACATTAATTAGTTGTCGAAAGTCTTAGAGTTATACTTATAACAAAATTAGATCATTTAGTATGCATAAATTGCATATTTTATTCAAAAAATGTACAAATTCAGTCGTAATAAGAAATAAAAATTTCACCAAGTTTGAGCCGCCATATTTTTTTTGGATCGAAAAATTTTGAAAATCTGTTTGCAGATTCGGAAAGAGCAGATCTTTTTGCTTCGGAAATCATATATTAAAATCAATGAATTATACACCCATTACATTCCAAAAAACCAATCGGTACCAAAATGGTCGATTGGGAAAAAATGGGTTAAGTTCTAATTCGATCTTGACGTCTCGAAAGTCACGATCAAGAACCACATAATCATCCTCTTTTAACAACTTACACAAGTCGTTTGGATCTTGTAAAAGAATTTTTAGGATCTCTGCATCATTTAGATTTGCAGGATATGGTCCCAACATATCAATTACGTATTCGTCAGTTGTACAAATTGTGAAAGGCTTGCAAAGTGGAACTTTCTTTTGACCAGAAAATGATTTTCTTTGGAATTCATTATTCGTACTTTTTTGATAACGTGCATACGTCTCGTCGCAAATCAACATTACATTTTGATGATTAGCAAATAAATTCTTCAATTTCAGTCGTATGATTCTGAATAAGATCGTTTCTATTGGAAGAAGTTAATCCAAAATGAAAAGGCAACACGTCTTCCTGAAATGACTTGACTATTGTCGATGAATATTCCGAAACAAGCTGTTCATTTTCTAGTTGTAAAATGGAAGCCAAAATTGCATTTGAATTGCCAGTGGAGTTTAAAAAGAAATACAACGAGTGCCTGAGTTATGGTGTCTGTCTGTTTCGCATTGAAGTCATCATGTCCCTCAAGAGTATAATACTTTCCCATGTTAGGCCTGTAAAGACAAGAAGTAAAGACAAGAAGTTGTTTCTCGGAAAGACTGTAATCCCCAATTTTGTCATAAAGACTGGAATCACATTTGATAGAAAGACTTTCCATCACTTCAGTTAACTCCGAAGCACTTAGACTTGACGAATTGAAGTATACTTTCAAAACACCAAGATCTTCGTCACAAAATCGATTCTTGATTAAGTGATGCCGACAACATTGATTTCTTACTGGTAAGTGAATTTTTGTTTTAATACAAGATTGCATACGAACTTCTACTGGAATAACTGAGAGATTTGTTGTGGCAGAATAAAGACAACAGTACTTGTGAGTTGAAATGGTTTTTTGAATTGGAACTTCAATTCTCTCGATATTTGATTCTTTCACTTCAGGTTTGAGTCGTACACTGATTGATGAATCATCAGAAGTTGATTGTGATTGATCGTTTCCAAAAATCGAAAAATCAACATCAAGCTTCTCCTTTTTATATTGAAAAATTCGGCATTTTGAACACAAGATATCATTAATAACAATCGTTCGTTGAAGTTTGGTAAAAAAAATTGTTGCTTCATCTTCAGTTTCAATTTTTTCTTTCTGGCCACATTTCTTAAATAAAAACTTATCACACCCAGGACATCTAGGATTTTCCAATGGTACAGACATTTTTCTACGAGCCAAATCAAGTATAACAGAAAGAGAATTGAAAGCATTTTTAGCTGAAAAGAATGTGCTCGAGAAAAAAACACGAGGTGTAACGAAGAAGTAATGCAATATATACTGTCTGAGATAGAGCGAAGGAAGTTCAAATAATAATAGCAAATAATAGCAAATAGCGAGAAAAAAAGGAAGAGTTAAGATCTCCTCAGGCGTAAGCGCGATCAGCGTTACGTGCTGCGCACCGCACGCGCACCATCGAGAACTTTAATTTGTTTAACTACGTACTACTCTTTCAATCATTTTGAAAATTTTTTATGTTATTGTAAGGTATTAAAAGCTTTTTCTATCAAAAAACAAAAGTAGTATCGCATCCCATAAAAAAAAATTTGAAAAAATTTAACAATTTTTTAAAACAAATTCTATTTGACAAAATTGTTCCTTAATTTTTTCTAAACATTATTACATTGAATCCCATAACATATTTTTTTTCATCAAAATCGGTCAAGCCGTTATTAAGAAAATTATTTTTTTCATTTTTCCTTTATACCCCCATAACTCCCATAAAAACCAAAAAAACATATTTAGGAAATATGCTTTTAGGGAAATAATATTTATATCAGTGATGACTTATAATTAAAATCTCGACCGCATCCGCCTGGGGGTCGAACACTCATGCTTATCCTGCTATGCCCTTTTTTGAAATATTACTTGACATTTTTCTAAAATGTATATATTATATTGTTGAACTCCAGATGTTTCTACACATTTCATAATGACGAAATCAGTGAATAAATCAGAACTCGCTAATAAAATGAGATAATGTTAATCAATGAAAACAGTTGCATTTTTAAATATTTTCATAAGCATTTATGCTATTTTATCAAAAAATATATTCAAAAAATATATTATATCCATTTAATACTCTGTTGCACTACATCTTCGGGAAAGAATTTACGTTACAAAATTTTTTTATAAAGTTACAATTTTGTAGTACACACACTTTTTATCGACACTGAGATACGATTCTTATTTATCATAAAAATAAGTTAGCATATTATCTTAATATATTTCTTGCTTACTATAAACAATTATTAGTAGTGTAGGAATCCGTTGAACAATCCACATAGTAAAGCACGTGTACGAAATGCCAGCTATTACAATTCGCGCCTCCTTTCTCGACCCTCGATCATTCACTGTGATCATTCGCTGGATGCACTGTTACGAGACTGAAATTACTCAACGCGCGCGTCATCTTAGTATGTGCGTGTAGTGGAAAGTATTCAATAAGAAAAGTGTTCGATTCATACCTTGGAAATTTATCTAAACTATAAACAATAGAGATAACAACATAATAATTATATATGCGCACATACTTTCAATTCGGTTCATAGAATTGCGTGATAGGGATAATACCGGGATGTTTGGTTGAAGGACATCTGACATCGCTGTTTTCGTTTTTATAGAATTGCTTTGTAATTGTAGGAACTTATAATTAATCTTGTATATGGAAAACTTTAATGATAATTTAAAAACTTTCTTTAACCCTCCGGAGTTACACTGGGTAAAATTTACCCGAATCGAAACTAACATTTGTGTGTATCTCCGGAGAGGGGAGAGGGGGGGGTCTGGTTAGTGGCAACAGAATCATATTTTTGAGATTCTGGCAATGAGTTTGAAAAAAAAATACGTCTCAAAAGCTTGTTTTAACGCTGAGTAAAGCGTTAGAAAATCGCTTCGGTAAAATTCACCCAGTGTAACTCCAATGCTATGTGGCATAAGTGTAACTCCGGAGTGTTAATTTTCTTAGCGTATTTGATACAGAGACGAAACTATGTATTTTGCACTTCAATATCATTATTCACAGCTTCTTGTTTTTCATCATTCTCCATAGGTAATACATTTCTATTACTAAACAAATAAAAAGGAAGGCCCACTAGCCATTTCAAAGTTCTATATAATATTAGTTAAGGTATTTAAATAAGAAAATTTATCATATAAAATCTTGTATTCGAAAAGGATACGCTTGTTCTGAAATCTCGATGTTTATCATATGTTGCAAAATATATGTCCTTGTTGGATATTGCAACTATTCCAAGTTTTTTTATTCCAACTTTACATGAATGTCCTCTCTATGTTATTCAGTTTTTATGTTTAATAGTTACATTTTAGTTTATGAGGTTGATAAGAAAAGAAAGAAGAAAGGTGGGATCTCTCCTCTGTATACCTTTATTCAAAATCTCACACGTTCTATTGTTTTCTGTTTGTATCGCACTTTCCGTTTCTTTTCTAAAGTTCAGTAATGAAGAGATTTGTTCGAGTACTAAATAATTCTTCAAGGCTTGTTTTATTTTTCACACGAGACTGTTTCTATTAACTCGCGGATTCTAACAGTGGTCTCCGAGTCTTAATTTCTAATCCAATACGATCCTAACTATCCCGTTCCTCTCTATCCCTTCACGGAGACACAACAATAATATCATATATCATATTATCGCAATTATATCATATATTATCGCAAAATTATTTTTTTTTCCTATAATCATTCATGTGGATCAGCAAACATAATAAAGAAAGTGGTTTTAAATAAATATAGAATATTATAGAATTATACATATAATAGATATGAGCATATGTCCACGAACTATCTTTATAAAAAAAATAAAGTTTATATTAATGATTTATAATGTTAAATTTTAATAGAGAGGGAATCACGCGAAAATTCCAACAAGATTGTTCTTTAATACTACTTTGATAGTATTATTTAATCTTTGTGAAAATTACTAGGAAAAAAGGAAATCTCATTCCTTGATTGTACAAAATCTCAACGCTATTATTAATTACATTTATTACGCAATATTTTCACATATATTTCTCTCGTAAATTCTTGTTATCTTTCAGTGTTATATTTACATATCGCGTATAATCCGTACATAATATTACGCTCAAACATATTTAGTAACACGTATCACATCTTAATTGAACAATGTTACTTTCATTGATTTCTTTTAGCATTCTACATCGAAGATAACCAATTTTTTTTTAAGTTGTATGGCACACATATTCCAAGATAATACAATTGCTGTTTCGCAGCAATTGATGTAATTTATACGAGAAGCTGACGCACTTTGTACAAAATACATCTCAAATGGAATACAGTATTAAGGGGGTCGTCTAGTCGAGAGACTGTTTTTTTTTGTCTTTTTTGGGAATTTTTTTTGAGAAATCTAAAGAATACATTTTGTTGGAACTTTTACATCATATTTATTCATATCTCAAAAGTATTTATAAATTTTTTAAAAGTTTATATATCGCCAAGAATCCGCTGTAGAGCACCCCGACGACATCTGTGTAAAAAAAAAGTAGCTGAACGGTACCCACGATTGCGAATCTCTAGTTCATCTCAGAAAAAAAAAAAATTTCCTCTTAATCTGTGAATGTGTGGCTATCGTGTGAACTAGAACCAAATAAAAATATTGAAATTTAAAGTTTTGCCAACATTTTGAAAAAAAAGTTTCATTTTTCGACATTTTTTTGACACTTAAATTTAAAAATAAAAAAAACTGTATAACATACGTTAATTATTCTAGTTCAGACGAAAACTAGGCGTATACAGAAGATGTGTGCAAAATTTGAGCGAAATCGGTTGAAAACTTTTTGAGATATCATGGGTACCGTTTTGAAAAATACTGTTTTGAGTAAAACGCGTTTAAAAGTTTGAGAATGTATTATACGAAAATAAGTTTACTCACGATTATTCGGCAATGCCTGGACCATACACCTTCCTCTTTCTCCTAAAAATCACGGAGAGATGTAGCTTCTAACATTGGCCCTTAATCTAATATTGGCCCTTACGAAACGTGGTAACTAAAAGAGTCGCACGGTGACGATAGTCACCGATAGACTACCGACGCGCTCCGAACATGTGCTCCATTTTATGCCTGTAACTTTGTAACGACTACGAATTTATAAAATCCTTTCAGCCACGTATTTTTCATGAGTTTAGAGGTGATTTATGAAAAAGAAAAAAATTCGATTTTTTTTACCCTCTCGACTAGACGACCCCCTTAAATTCTACATGTATCTATATATCTCTATCATTTTTGTAACATGCTATAGAGTAAACATAGATAAATCTGCTGAGATTTTTAGATAAATCTACACCATCGTAAAAAGAATACGAGTCCACGTATCGCGCGCGCGCGCGCGCACACACACGCACTCACACACAGGCGCGCACGCACGCACACACAAATAGAGAAGTAGAAAATATATATTACATATGAGGAAGATAATTAGAAGATTTAGTTCAAAAATCTTGGACAAGAGCGCTAAAATATATACAGCCTTGTCTTCTAAAGCTATCAGTTAGATTGAAAAATATCACAATTCTGTCAACATAATGCCGTATATAACTCCACCCAATATAATGCCGTATAACTCCACAGTAAAGAGGTAAAATACTAGACTGAAGTATAAAATAATAGCGACATTTATATAATAATATATAAATATTCTCTTTATTTCTCTGGCTTTTAATCTAATTTCTATTTGCAAAAATAAAAAAAAAATTTTTATTAAGTCCCGGTCTACAATAACTGTAGTAAGCCTTGAGCCGTAAGAAATTGACCAATCACACTTGAATTTGAAGAGAATAATCGATAATAATTGGTCAATTTTTTACGGCTTACTACGTCTATTGTAGGGACTAAAGGAACTTTCGAGTCTGAATTATGGATAATATGAAAGTAGAAAATAATAACAATTATTTTCTATTAATGCAAATCTTATCAACAATAATTATCACATTATACTGCGTTATAAGGATATCACAGCTTAAAATTAATAAATGAATCTTTAAAACGACTTTGTTGATAATCATATGAATGTCATAATATTGAGTATAATGTACAGCTCTCAACAACGAACAATGACTTCGTTAAAATGCAAACAATGTATTTAAGACCATCTTAAGTACAATCTTAAGATATCGTAAGCCAATCACAAAGCTTGACATTTTAAGATATTGCTCAAGATGGTCTTGAAATAAGAATCGACTATGAACATTGACATCTCTTTTAAAATAATTCGATTATTTTTTAATGTACCAATTGTTTTTCTTAAAATGTAGTTGGTTTCCGAGTATCACGATAATTCTATTTAAAATGCTAAATACAATAGAATATAATTAAAACTCCTCTCTGTAAATCTATTAATAATATTAATCATTCATTTTTAATGAATCGCATTGTTATTATCAATGGTTCCATGAGGATACCATACAGATGCAGCAGACCTTAAAAAATAGACGATATGTGTTAGACATTATATGTATACAGGGTGTAACTAAAATAAGGGACAAACTTCAGCGGCGAACTCTCCATACCAAAATATGAAACAAAATTTATATCAACATATATTCCTAAACCTGCTATTACTGAGATACTCAAAATATTTATTAATGCAATTCACTATTTACAATCGGAGGGATTGCTTATCAATCCTTGCTTAACTTATCTATTTATTTGATCTGTAACTATTTTTTTGTATAAGTAGTCTTGTACAAACATATATTGTTATTAATCAAGTAACATTCGAATTTGACAATTACTGTCATTTTTAGTAGTACATATTAACATTTGTTCTCATTCTACACTTCACATTGTATATCGAGAAACACTCATTTTTTAATTATCCCTCATTTATTTTTATAGTTAGCGCAAACTGTTCATTTCATGAAAAAGCAGACATAATTTTCATGTATGGTCACACTAATGGTTGAGAGACTGCAAGGCTCTACCAGGAATTTTTTCCATCGGCAGCATGTCATAAAATTTGTTTGAGTCAGTAACTATATGTCAGTAACAGTAGATCTGAAGATATATTGACTGAACTTCTTTCACGTTTTTTAGTATGAGGAGTTCGCTTCTGAAATTTATTCCCTTATTTTACACCTATGTACAGGATGTCTGAGATTACCTGCACACTCGTTTTAAAATGAAGGGAAAGGATCATAAAATCCCATTATAAAAATAGCGATGATTTCCATATGATTTAAAAAAATTCAATTTTTTTCGAAAATTGATTTTATTATTTGTTCCCTTTAGACTATACAACTTTCCTTTGAAACATTTTTGATAAAAATTCTTCATTCTAAAACGAGTGGTCGGATGGTCTCAGATATTTTGTCTATATAAATCCTCATGTAAATATTAATACAAACCTCAAACAAGAGACGGGCATCGTAGCAATAGAATAGCATAGTGCTGCTGCTACAATAATACTTCCCATTCGTAATGGACATAATAATATCGCTGTTGTACCATATTCCAGATATAAGAAATAGCTCAGAATTAATTGCAACAGGATTATTATTAAAATTGGTAAAAACCGCCAAATTATATGGAATTTTGACAAGACTCGGGGGCATATAGCGTCTGATAATCTGAAACGCAGGCAATTAAGTTTAAGAAAATTCTTTCGTCACCGTGACAATATTATTGCTGCAATATCACGGACCTACGATCAATGTGATGCGCTAAAGTTAGCGTAAGGGGCACGTGAAAACACATTAATTGAAGGAATCCATAAGCATAAGTTAAGCCGCCTGGTATATACATATTTCCGATGAATGTTCCCCATACAAAGATCACACCTATGTGATCCTCAATTATTTCTCCAACAGTCCATGGACCTTGAATTAGTTCGTTGAATTAATTTCAGAAGTTTATCAAATGTATTTGCACACTTACCAAAGGCAAAACATAACGTGTACAATATTAGACCAAAAAACACTCTATCAACGGCGGATAATATCCATAATTTTCTAAACCACAAATGAAAAAACTTCTTACGTCGCCATGGTAGTTCTATTCGTTGTTCTGAAAAGATTACGCTTTATTACACAACATAAAGCTTTGCGTTCACGAGCTAGAAATCGCTTTAAGATTTCAGACGGAGAAAGAATTGACCAATCGCAATGATCAATTGATCGAATTATTCAAATGTGATTTGTTAATTTTTTCTTCGTCCGAAATATGCATAAATTTTTCTTACTCTTGCATTGCTTGTGAGCGAATCGAAGGAAGCACAGTGGGGAGATTAAAAAAACTAATGTAAAGACAAATAGGTACTGAAACTATGAGAAACAATAATGTTAAATTATTATATATATTATTATACACAAATTTAATTAGGTGCAATGATTTGTTTTAACTTACAATGTGAACTATATTAGTCATCAGCACTAACTTGGGAAGAATAGAAGCAGATAGCCACGATCCATCAAGAGAAAAAGAATGCGATACAGTTTTCCATCTATCTTCATTATCAACTACATGTACCTGAAATAGAAAATAATTTATTTCCTCAAACAGCATGTGTGTGAATGTGTTTCAAGGTAGTATAGTAATTAATTTTTATAACTAAATTTGAAAAGTATTTACTAAACTGTTATCTGATGAATACCCTCCTTATATCTCGTCGAGTTCCATGGCGATACATAGAGAGGTCCCTCTACATGATGACATTTTTGCCAAACATCATTGTCCAATCGAATTTCGACAATTTTTAACGGAACCGTAGAAAATGCCAGTACTCTAGAAAAAGAGAACAAGCAGCTTATAAGTTGAATTTTATTTAAAAAAATCAAATAGTTTTATAATCGAGAAAAATTACTAGCATTGATTTACCTGATATATGTAGATTCGATAATAGATTCTAAATTTTCCTTTTTAGTCATCATAAATAACATATTTTTTGGATTGGTGATTAGTGCTATAGGCCAATCATTGTGCTTTATATCAATGAATGAGAATTGGCCATGATCTATTGCCGCAAGGCGATATCTAATAAGAGACATATGTAATAAGATAGGTAACATTTATAAACCAAATCAGGCAAATTAATTGCGGCAAATATTTATGGAGTATTGTATAAAGTTGTATTTAAAAAATAATGAATAATGTACTGATGGAGCAAAAGAATATTTATATGTTCAAAATGTTTCGCTATGTGAGTTTAATACAAAATATAAATTTTATTTAAATATCATCAATTGTTGTAATAATTAAAAATAAAATATACTTTTCTATATATAAATATACTTTTCTTTATCATCTGTACAAAGAAAAGTTATTTTTTGAATAATTACTTAAATGTTGTCAAAGCATTACAAAATCAATCAATAAAATTATACAGCAATTATCACACTTAAATACATAAAAATACTACTTATCTTACATTCTATTTTCTTTCCAATCTGCTAATTCTAGTTCAAGAAAGCCTGCATCTTGTAATGTGTACATATTGGGTACCATATTGCCAAGCGTATGGAAGTGGCCACACAGATACACCATATTTTCTCTGTGACTACCTTTTAATATACAATAAATTCAATCATTATGCAAAATTATAATGCAAACTATTTTTATTAAAAAAATATGAAATAGAAATGTTACATTTCTATTTTACCTAAAAGATTTCTGACATCAATGTAAGATATTATGCTGGATGTAGGATAATGACCAAACATGATCGCATGAGCAGCGTTTTCTTTTGATCGATTAACTAACTGTTGTATCCTATTAATCTCATCCTGGTCTAAAAAACCAATGAAATTAAATGGTCTCTTGGGACCTGGTTTCAAGCAAGCGTCAATCGCAATAAAAGAGAACGTTTCGAGACCAGTATTAACATTGTACATGTAAGATCTAGGATGTTTCTTTCCTTGAATTGAGTAATAGGAATAATAATTATTTTTGGAGTCAAAATTGATGATGTCAAAGTTGTCTGAAAATACATTATACAAGTTTATAACACATAATTTTTTTTGTGAACACTGCTGTATAATTTTGCAGATACACAATTAGAATGTCTGTTCCTAACCATGATTCCCTCTGACATCTAACCATAAAACTTTCTTGCTGACATTAGTCTGATCTATTACATGTCTGTAATGCTGCCATTCTTGGTGTTCTTGCTTAGAACCAAATCCATTTTTAACTATGGCATCAGTTAAATCTCCTATTAAAATATAATTGAAATATTTTATTAATTTCTATGATCAGTACAAGTATATAATATCGTGTACATTCTTGTATCTGTAAAATATATTACCTGAAGCAAGAACGACTCTAGGCTGAATAGAATTTACTGTCACATTACAGAATTCCTTGAATTCTGATAGCCTAGACGGATCCCTAAAGATACTTATATGTATGTCAGTTATCTAAAGATATAAGAAGTTATCATGATGTACCTCTGTGAAACATACTGTAACTCGCAGTGTATTGTCAACTATCATAAATGCAAGCATTGACAAACCTGTAAGAACCATATTAAGTGGTTGAATGAATTTTCTATGTTATAATACTTTGGTCTGGATTTCCCATTATTGTCTTCCGAGGTTTCGTCCGGAAGATGAGAGTCGATGCTGATAAAATTAGCTATATTCGTCATCAGAATAGAGAATATCAGCATCAAGATCAGGAAAACAATAGTGGACTTCGATATCTTCATCGCAATAATACTCCGTAAGATCGTATGTCACTGGAAGGTCAGGTAAAAAGTCTGGTCGCCCTTGCCACGGCCACCGCGCTACTCATTCACATATGGAAGCCGTGCGTGTACTACACGACATTCGTTCACATCCATTCCAGACGAACGAGCGAAAGATGGTAAAACGATATGATGGATCGCCTTGATTGATGTTATGGACGACATTAATGAGGTAAGTGATTGTACGTGTTGTGTATTACTTGTGATTATAATACGAATAGAGACGCCTTGGTGTCATGTTCCTCTCGTTCGCTGTGACGGCAAATGGCAAACACGACTCGAGATTCGCGATTATCGCGAAAAAGAGGACCGAACAGCATTTTGCACATTATGCGGTTCGCAAAAATTGATTTGAGACGTTCGAAACAACATATCAGTCGAGTGTTCATAGATGCGTTCCGTTTCACGCATATGCGCGCATTCATCTATAGTATATGTGCCATATTCTATAGATAAATACGCGATAAAGCTCATACAGAGCTTGCTCTGCAGAGCTACAATAACCAATCAGGTTTTAGTAGACAGAGAAGAAAGTTCATGCTATTATCTGCTTCTCACTCCACGTCGATGGATTTCACGCAGCGAATAATGCCAGCGGCACACGATGATTGGCTGCGTTCAGCAGAAAAAGCAGCTTAGTAAGCGCTGATTGGATTATACTTTTAGATCTAAATTGAGATAGGCTTATTCCTTTATATCTAAAAATGTAATCCAATCAGCGTAAAGCTCTTACTAAGCTGCTTTCTCTACTGAACGCAGTCATTGGCTGCGTTCCGCAGAGAAAGCAGCTTAGTAAGCACTTTGCGCTGATTGGATTATACATTTAGATCTAAATTGAGATTGGACTATTCTTCTAGATCTAAAAGTATAATCCAATCAGCGCAAAGCGCTTACTAAGCTGCTTTCTCTGCTGAACGCAGCCATTGGGCGCTTTCAAGTCGGCAAAGCAGCTAGCCTGCTCGCCAAGCGATTGAACATAATTGGTTTTTACTTTATAGATCCAACCAATCATATTGAAGAAGAAAATTAGGTAATAAGTTCTTTTGATATAGAAAGAAGGCACGTGAAGAGTTTTTACGAATGATTTGCCTACAGCTTGTACCAAGATTTCAGTTACAAGACCAAGAATTTCGGAAACATTTCGAATCATTTAGCATTTTAAGAATAAGTCATAGAAACTGACTCTAACAATCGGAAATCTATTAGGAAGATTAGACACGCAAACTTACGGGATTGTCGAACGCATCTTATGTGCAAAATATGCAAAATATTTCAATACATTAGACTAGTGCTCGGAATTAAGTGCACATTTCAGCCCGATTTCCGAAGCACAGCCCACTGTCCCCCCACTACCGCTCGTAGCTCGACGGCCGAGCCGCCGATCGCTCACGTAACGCTGTGCCTCAGGAGCGTCGCGATAAGAAATATGCTGAAACCGTACCTTTCGGCAAATTATCATTAAAATATTTTCCTTTCTACATAATTTTTATTTTTATAACCAAATTCAATTTTCTATTATT
>JANQDE010000108.1:237213-250698 GCA_037157785.1 Cephalotes varians | reverse complement strand
GGATCCTTTGATATTTGGTATGCAGTGCCCAGGTTCCTACCTATAACCTGCATTAAACATATGTGGTTACAATTTATATTAATGTCATTTAGCTTATTGGCTAGGACGCTAATGCCAGAGTGTACAATAGGGATAAAAACTTGCAAAAAACCCGTAATTGTTATTATACATGTTTAAGTTCACTCGAAGTGTTTACATCGATTTCAGTTTACACATAGAAGTTAAGATCATCAAGATTTTAATARAATGCTTAGTTAACTTAGATTTCATACTAGTTAATGAATAARTTAAATAGATTATATTAAATAARAATAAATATAAATAACATGCAGAGACAGTAACAATGTAGGGAAAAACCACAGTCAAAAAATAAAATTGTAAATACTAAAAATTAATAAATTAAATAAATAAATAAATTAAATAAGTTAGGTATATAAGTAAGATAAGTATAGATGAATAGAGTGGTAGACACTTCCCGTTTTGTAACGTTTCGTGCATTATTATCTCATGTTTTAGATCTTGATTGTACTCAACTGTATGTGTTTATTGGGAGGAAATGTTTAGGTAAGCGACATCGTATACGAAATGGTAAGTCTTGGATTTTGTAATTTCCAATTTCGCGAATAAGAGGATTGTCGTGTTTGTGATTGAATGTCCCTGACAACATTCGTGCTATAAATTCATCTGTTGACTYTATTTCAGCCATTTTATGAAGTTCTTTAATTTTAGTATCTCGTGGTGCATTTAATACTATACGCAGGAATTTATTTTGTATTCTCTGAAGTTGATCTAAGTGTACTCGGGAAGCACCTGCCCAAACTGGAGCTGCATACATAAGGACCGTTCGTGCGCTCATTTTATATAATAGCAGTTTAAATCTTGCATGTAATCTTGCTCTTGCGGTTAATCAATGGGTAAAGCATTTTGAGAGTTGCGTTGGTTTTGCTGACTCTATCCGCGATCGCCGGTCCCCAGCGGAGGCCGGTATCTAGTACGACTCCTAGATACCTGACGGTAGTCGACCACGAAATTGTGTGATTTAATACCCGTA
The DNA here is from genome assembly GCA_037157785.1 of Cephalotes varians. Classification (NCBI taxonomy): domain Eukaryota; kingdom Metazoa; phylum Arthropoda; class Insecta; order Hymenoptera; family Formicidae; genus Cephalotes; species Cephalotes varians. Next base: position 249,647 of record JANQDE010000108.1, on the reverse strand, counting down.
TAGGCGGAGGCGGTTTATAGTTGTGTTTTCTGCGGGTGAAAACAATCGCTTCAGATTTATCTGGGTTGATCGACATCCTCCAGTCCGCAAAGTACTGGAGAATGTCATCAACATAAGCTTGTAATCTACGCGTGAGTAGAGCCGTGCTCCACGACGAAGTGAACACGGCAGTATCATCTGCATAGACCGCAAGATCGGAATTGCGGGATTTAGGGATATCATTTATAAATATATTAAATAACACAGGGCCGAGTACTGAGCCCTGCGGGACCCCGGCGTCCACATTATAAGAGGCAGATTTTTGACCACAGAAGTTAACAATGAAGCGCCTATCCATTAAATAACTGCGCAAGATTTTAATTATGTTGTCAGGGACACCAATCACATATAGTTTATATAGTAGTCCATGATGCCATACTGAATCAAACGCCTTTTGCAAATCAAGTAGAATCATGGCAGCGTGCCTTTTTTTGTTTATTTCAAGCGCAAAAAATTCGGTAATACGCATTAATTGTGCAACAGTGGAATGTCGTGGTCGGAAGCCGAATTGTTCATTAATTATAATTTTTTCTGTTTCGAGATGCTGCATTATTTGTGTGTGTATAATTTTTTCATAGATTTTGCTTAGCACGCTTAATAGGCTAATTGGTCTATAGCTCGCCGGTGATGATTGCGGTTTGCGTGGTTTTGGGAAGGCCAGCACTAATGCTGTCCTCCAAACTGGGGAAGTAACCAAGCTGCATAGCTGTTTTAATGATATAATAGATTTGCATAACAATTTTGAAAGAGCTGTTTTTGAGCATGACGGCTGTTTCAATTTTATCATGGCCAGGTGATTTATTTGACATAGATTTAATAACTTTTAGGATCATATATGGAGTTAATAAGTTAGTATTAGTGAGTGATATCATTATGTCTGGCCGATCAAGGCGATTTATATAATCACTTACCACCTGGTTTAGGGGGGAAGTTAGTGAGGCCGCGGTAGAATAGACACTATGGAAATTTTGAGCTATTGCCTCTGCTTTTTGCTTTGGATCGTATATTATATTTTGATTGGGAAGGATTAATGGAGGTGGTATAGTCTTTTTCCTATGCAGTGATTTAAGCGTGTTCCATAAGGAGTTATTTTTAGTGTTTAATGTTTTTAATTTATCATTCCAGTATTTGTTCCTGCATTCTACTAATGCTGCTTTAATGTGATTATTTAAAACGTTACGTAGAATTCTATTTCTATTTGCTCCATTTCTTTGATATTTTCGTCGGTAGTAATTACGTAATCGTATGAGTTTACTAAGCGCAGCCTGRTCATCTTCCCCAAGGATATCGCTCTTTTTAGGGTGATAACGAGTGGAGGATCGGTTATACACGTTCAGTATAAATTTTTGTAATTTGGAAATGTTATTATCTATATCTTTTTCACTATGTAGTGCGTAATCAATCCTCCACCCGTTAGTGCCGTTGCGGTAAGCGGTCCAGTTTGTTTTGCGCGCGGTAATTTCATTTTTTACTATATTTATTCGTTCGAATTTTAGAATCACTGGTAAGTGGTTAGAAGATAAATCGTTTATCGTATTACATACATAGTTATATGGCACGTCTTTGGTTAAGTATATGTCTATATTTGATGGTTTGCTACGTGGCATATRGTGCGAGTATGTGCTRCTRTGTATTATAGTTATATCATTATTATTAATGAAGTTATACAATTTGATTCCACGAGCGTTATTAGTGAAGTTATTCCATGATTTATGTCTTGCGTTATAATCGCCTCCTATTATTATCGGTGAGTAATTTATTAATAGGTTGCTAAGTGTATTAGTATCGARTTGCGCTTTGGGTGGAACATAAATCACCCCAACGGTTAAGTTAAYATTTGATTGAATTTTAATTAGCAGTAATTCGCATCCGGTTATATTWATTTGAGGAAGTATATGAAAATTAATTTGCTTGTTTATTAYAATGGCTACGCCGCCAGCATTTTGGCGCGGAGAATCGGAGCGTATTATTTCGTAGTTTACAAAGTTTAAGCTTATTCGCGAGTTTAACCAGGTTTCAGTTACGAGCGCCACATCGATTTTATTTTTATTTATGAAATAACTGAATTCATGGTTTTTATTGTTTAAGCTTGTAGCGTTCCAAAGCATAAAGGTCAGCTCTGTCAGATTAGYCATTGGAATCTATTAGTTCTGATGCTTCAATAAAAGCTTGCAGCTTTTCCATACCGTCTTTACAATTTATTAGTCTATTATTCAAATTTCTGATGACTGAGAAAAAGTGCGGTATATTGACTAACTGTTTTAATCTATTTATTTCAGACATCAATCCGTTAAAGTTTGAAATATCATCGTTAAGAAATGAGTTGTTATTATTGTTATTTAACATTGTAGCGTAAGATTTCGTCGGTAGTGTTTGTCGTTTTTCGCCAATATTTACTATTTTTTCCGTACTTGTCAGTGGGTTAAATCTTGTATCAGAGCTGCCCTTATATGTTTGAGAGTTTCGTTTTACATTATTCGGGTTGGTAATTTGCAAGTTTCTATTAATTGCGTTGCCAATATGCGAATCGTTGAGATTATCTCGCGAAGTTAGTTGTGTGCGTTTTTCTAGGAATCTAATATATGCTGGGCACTGTGTATAGCTGGACGGGTGGTCTCCTGAGCAGTTGCAACATTTTGCAGGTGTATCCAGAGATTTAACGCATTCAGATGTTAGATGAGGCTGAGCACATTTTACACATCGCGGTTTCTTAAAGCAATTGGCCGAGGTGTGGCCAAATGCTTGGCATCGATAGCACTGGAGAACTTTCTTTGGGTTAATGTATTTTTCCCAGTAGATTCGTGAATAAAATAGAAATCGTATTTTTCGTAATTGAGTTAACGTATGCTTTGCGCTTAGATTTATTTTATATGTAGCGTAAAGGCTGTGCTCTTTATTAATTTGTGTGCATGARTTTACTGCAATTCCTAGRTTTGCTAATTCCTCTTGTATTGACAGRTTTGGAATRTTTGGTAATCCTTTTAATGTGACCGTAATTGATTTTTCATTTGGTAGCGAGTAAGTGTGAAACGCGTATTTCATTTCTATTGCGAATTTTTWAAAATCTACAAAATCTTTCACTTTATGGAATTGAATTTTGATTTGTTCTCCGAGGAATTTTAAATTAAAATTATCTCCAATACTGTCTTTTAATGTTTTGGAAAACTGAATATAGTCTTTTACTTTAGAAGTGAGATAGATTGGAGGCGGTTTTCTCTCGCGTAAAGTTTTAGTTTGGTCCGTTGTGCTTGTGTGCGTTGCCGTATTTGTCCCTGTCTCGGTCTCGGGATCTTTGGCGAATCTCTTTCGTCTCGTTTCTCGGATGTGTGAATGTGTACGCGGCGTGCCTTGTGGTTGTGATTGTGTGTCGTCATCGTTATCGATAATCTCCTCTTGGGAGAGGCATGCAAACTTATTGTAAGTAACGATACCTTGAGACTGTGAGGTGTCTGTGGATCTATTTACTATGTCAGTGGTGATCCCTGAGGGGCCCGCTCCGTCATCCTCGGCCGCCCATTTGAGAGTAGAGAATCGGAATGATTTTTGAATCCCCTCCAAATTGGAGGGTCGTCCAACGTCCTCCTCGTCGGAGGTGTTCACGCTGTCCCGGTGAAAGTCGTGGTCAGGAGTGTCCGTTTGTAAGGCACAGTCAGRTAGATATTAATTAATTATCAACGTCTAATAATAGGCACACTGCCAAGAAGGAACTCGTGGAATTGCGACCAAGAGAATATCGCGGCCTCAATTGAGTGTCTTTCGGTCGTTGCGGCGCTCCATTTATACCCGAATTTCGCGAGCATTTTCCCCCACCCTTCAATAATTCGGAGCCGGCCGCGCCGCGAATATGCATTCCGAAATGCATCAAGAAAAGAATGGAGAGCCAGAAATACTGAAAGAAAAGTCCGCGCGTGAGTCGAAGTCGGCCGTGCCGCGTCAAGAAAGAGAGAGAAGATCGGCGCGCGAATCAGAGCCGGCCATGCCGCGTCAAGAGAGAGATGGAAGATCGGCGTGCGCGAATCGGAGCCGGTTGCGCCGCGTCAAAAGATAACCGGAAAGGAGGAGATCGCGCAAGAATCGGAATAATGTTTACAGTAACGGGCTACCGTTACAATTTTTATAGAAAAAATTTAAACATTCATTCTTACAGTTGGCGCATTTTTTTTTATATTGAATTATCACTAATTTTGTAGTGATAATTTGTAGGGRAGATAAATTTTATATCTTTTTTTGTACAAAGATAGATTTCATACATTTTGTATTGTCAAATTAAAACAAATATATTAATATTTTGTGCAAGAGTTCTTTTTTGAAGATCTTTGAGCGCGTGTACTTGGCGCTTTTTTGTACCTTTTTTTTAAAAAGGTATATATTATACGTATACTTTTAAGTTACAAAGCTCTAATCATTTTAAATAATTAATTTGTAAGTATTAAAAGAAAGTAATAGATTTTTTTTTGTTTAAATAAATTTTTAAAATTGATATTAATAAATTTTAAACACGTAAAATACTTTGAAAACAATTTTTTTCGTTGATTTTATTATTTTATTGCAATTTATATTTTCTTCAAATAAAAATGTATACTTTTGCTATTTAATCTGTTATATTTTCGTAAATTGTTAATAATTAAATAATAATATATCAACACAAACACACATATACATATTTTTTTTCGCATTATTCTTTTTTATCTGTTTAATAAATAATCTATTGTATAAAAATATAAAATACATTAAATTAATTAGTAATTAAATATATTTATTCTTCTATATCAGTGGGCGGCTCTTCGTCATCATTATCGCTATTTTCATCGCTCATCATATCGAATATCTTGCTCATCTAAAATAAAATTTATGAAAGGTTAATAATTTCAAATAATAATAAAATAAATTAAAATAGTGGATATTTAATGATGTACTTTCTGAATCATCGTTGTCGATTATAATATATACGTCCTTTACACTGGTTGGTAATTGTTCTCCGAAGTTTCACTCTTGAAATTTTTATCTTGCCGTGATGCACAGCATAAATGACATCTTGCATTATCGAATGTATTCTCCGTGAACAATTAGGATCTTGCATTGTATCGGTACCACAAATTAGAGTTATGAAAAAATCTGTAACTGCTTGTGGTATATCGCATTCTTCAGCTATTAGATCGTTGACTTCTAAATTTTTCGATAACGGTTTTTTTACGATTGACAAGATTTTTCTTCGCAAAGCAAAGGCATTGCGTTGGAATGCTTCATATTCTTGCAATTGTGAAAAAGTATCTTCATTAATGATGCAATCACTTTTAGGACCAACAATTTTTTTTTTGTGCATAATTATTATTTGAATTTTGTCACCGAAAGCTGCTGTTAATTTATCCAATAAAAGTTGAGATGTAAAAATAGCATTAGAAGATATGTTCGCTTTAGTACACTTTTTATCAAAAACTTCCCTGTATATGTCCGTAAGCAATTGTAATAAATAACAACGTTTATTAAGAATGACATTATTTTGAATAAATTCATAAACTGTATTAAATGCTGCTTCGTGAAATTCTCTTCTTTCATGCCATTCTGTACGCTTCATTGTAGGTGCATTAATATGTTTTCTTAAATATACAAATTTACAAGAATTATGGTAACAAATTTTCTGATTCGGTCTCACAGATTCTAATTTTGAAAGCATTTCATCATCTTGTAAAGTTTTTGCATTGGCTAAAATAACATCACGAAACTGACTTTTAGTAGAACAATGCATGAATGCTTCTGCATAATTAACCCTTTTGCGGTTTTGGTTGCAAAATAAACAAACATTTATTGTGTCCATTTCTAGTTGCGATTCTTCGCTTGTTAAAGCTTGCTCTTCATCAGCATTACTAGTCCCTAAAGTGAAAAGTTATTTAATTTTATAAAATTATTCAATAACTTTTACTACAAATAAAATAAACAAATTCATTTCATATATTATTTCGAATTAATATTTCTCTCTTTGAATAATTTAAATTTAAGTTTACGTTTTAATATAAAATACTTTATTTTTTAAATATATTTAAATAAAAAAAATTGATACATAATGGTAAGAAATAATTAAAGAAATAATTTCAGTTTTGTCGTTTATTTTCAAAATTGTATAAGATATTAATAATAATTAACTTTAAATTGAAAATAAGAATATGTAAATATTATTGAATCTATTTACGAAACATCGGTCTTTGTATACTTAATATTGTTGATTTTGAATTTAAATGGAGCAATGAACTCAGTAATAACAGCTGTTTAAGTAAACATACACACAAACATCAAGGGGCTTTAAATTTTAAATTTCTAATCACGTAAATATAACGAGCTCGGTTGTTAAAAAAGAAGAGAGTTAAGGAGAAAGAAAAGACTGACAGAAATATTCCCTTAGATACCTAAAACATCAGGTACAAGTAATGAAGCGAAGGGAACAAGCATAGCAGGAAACACAAAAGAGAAAGAGAAAGACGGAATGGGAAAGAAAGAAGCCAAACGAATAATGGGCCCCAAGTTTGAAAAAGCTGAGAAAACGATTAAGAGAATATAAGAGAAAGAGAAGCAGAAAGAAAAATAGGATAGTTTGTCAAATAATATATAACTAAAAAAAATGAAAACCAATTACCAGAAGTGTTGTCGGGTTGAACAAGCGATGACGATGCTCCCAAATCACTGGAGACTGTGGATGTTTGCAGCATATGTTTTTTGTACATTTCAGTATACTTTTTTTGTATAGATATAAAATTTTTATAACACGGTGAGTGATACCCATGTACGTTTGAAACCACACTTGGCAAAATAATATTTTCATATTTGAGTTTATAAGCAACACGAATATTTAATTTTTCTTGGCACAATTTTAATTTTTCTTCCGTAAATAAAATAATTTTACTTTCTATCGTTTCTTTGCATTTAAACACGCAAAAGGGATATGTATCCATTTTCATAAAATATACACGAAAAGAATTTCGCTATATAGAACTTGTGAACAGTTCCGAATTGTTCGAACTGCCAATTTCGGGTCTTCGTTTGGTTTCTTCTCTCCTTCTCTTCCTATCTCTTTCTCTTTGTCTCTCTCTCTCTCTCTGATCCTACCTTTCTTTCTTCAATGGCCAGGTGGGCAAGAAAGATGCTACCTGGGACAAAATCCGTATACCTGCTCATGCACTGTACGTAGTTTTTTACACAAATATTTTTCAATTCAAATATGTATTGTTTGTTTCTTCTAAATGATTATTATTTATTTATTTAATAAAATGTTTGCAATAACACAACATTAATATAAGTAAAAAAATTTATTTTACAAGTATTCATTTATTTTTAAAAAAACATAAATTACAATAAAATTACGAAATCAACGAAAAAATTGTTTTCAAAATATTTTACTTGTTTAAAATTTATTAATATTAATTTAAAAAATTTATTTAAACAATAAAAAATCTATTATTTTAAAAATCTTTTCTTTTAATATTTACAAATTAATTATTTAAAATGATTAGAGCTTTGTAACTTAAAAGTATACGTATAATATATTCGGGGCAACTCAGCGTGATTCAGCGCAACATGAAGCGTATAATTGTTGGTTCCTATTTGATAATAGTTTTCATTTTCATTTCTGCCATTTGCACATATACATTTTGCATAATATAAAGAACAGATAAACAAATTGGCAGAAATGCCCAGATAGCACACGAAATCCTATGGATATTCTGAAAACATTCTTAGGACATAGAGATGTCCTTAGAACATCTTTAGATCATCTCTAAGAGATCTGTGCTGTATGAGTGAACCTTATGACGTAAACGTATAAAAGAGCAAAAGAAGCGCGATAACGACTATTGAACGTTTATGACGCGTTTCATGCATTTTATCAACTTATCGACATTAATTCTCCATTTTCATTTCTACCGCTTTGTATATCGTTTTTGTATTACTTAATTAGTCCGTACGCAAATTGGTAAAAATGATCCTTATCATGTTTTTTTCAGTAATTAAAATAATTTGTTTACATGTTTAATGGTTTCTGCCAATCCTTTACCCCCACTTACATTTCTGCCAATTTTTTCCTGCATCATATTGATAAAAACAATGTTTTTATCAATTTCTAGCCTTGCTCTTTATCACGTTTTTTCCTTAAAAATTTACATGTTTGACCGCTCACCCACGCTCTCCTCTCCCCCACATTGATTTCTGTCAAGTGGGATTTTTCTTAATTGACATTAATACTATCATATTATGCAAAAATTAGTCTTGCTGCGAGTTACGTTGGATTTTTGGAGCTGGCTTTATGCGTGGTCTACAATGAGCAGTAGCAGTATGGATGAGGCTGTAAGAGTAAGAAATTGACCAATCATAATCAACTATTCTTCTTACATTCGACTGTGATTGGTCAATTTCTTACTCTTACAGCCTTATCCATACTGCTACTACTTATTGTAGACCACGCATAAGGCTATCGCACACAAAAAAACTTAAGCAGTAAGCGAATCAGCCAATCACAATCAAGAATTTAAGGCGAAACGTAAGCGGTAGCAAATCAAAACTGTTGATTTCCTTACTGCTTACGTTTTACTGCTTAAGTTTTTTGTGTGCGATAGCCTTTAGTGCTATTACACGAGTCTTTCGACAAAATTTTGTCGTACGAACAATCGCATACGCATTAATAGCCAATCGCTACGTCCGACAACGCTCGTCGTACGACTCATGTAATAGCACCTAGACTATGACTGTTTATCCGTGAATTTCCGCTTGTGACCGATCGATTAGCGTATTCCATTAGATCTAAAAATATAGACCAATCAAATGCAAGAGTTCACTGAGCGCCCAGTAAGCGGTTGCGCTTCTGGATGCACCCAATATTGATCAGCTGACTCTCGAGCATTCAGGGGCGCAACAATATGTTTCTCATAAGCCGTATTCATTTTCGGCTTAAAATATGCTTCTAATACTTGCATAACTTTAATGTACGGACTTTCCCCCGTTTTAACTTTTTCCGCGTTTGGTATCGAGTAAAATATGTCCTGCAACTCGAATCCTCCGTAGTATAACAGCATCTCCTTCTTTCTTTCCTGATCTTCTTACTTTTCACTAGCAACTTAGAAGCTCTCAACCAACATGTCCATCTTTGATACACATTTCCCGTTTCTGCATTCGGATCGAATGCTGGCAAACTCGTTTCTAAACTCATTCTTCTCCTCTTTTCCGACTTACTTCTTTTAATTCCTTTCTCTTTTTTTGTCTTCTAATCCTCGTCGCCAATGTAATGTATCTTGGGTGATGCTTTATTAGTATATATTCGTTTGTACAACAGTTATCACTCTCGCTTACAACTCGCTTACTGTCTTGTCTGATCTTGCCTCTTGTGCGTTGTGCACTCGCTCGTGTCATCTCGCGGTTCAGTAATGCAACTATACTACAAGTAATTTTTAATTTTGTTCGTGCCGACTCCTATCGGTCCCCCTTTTTGAATTATTTTTATTTATAATTTTTATTATTTTTATATGTAAAAAATTCAGCAGAATACCACTTCTTATAAAAAAATACAATAACGCGATTGTTCTATAAGAATTATATTTATAAAGTATTATTTATAAAATAGTATTTTTTTGCACTTTACAGCATTTATAGTATTCTATAAAAATAGCATTTTACATATAATTTTCTTTTTACACAATAGATACATTCCGCATAATAAGAAAGCGCGTAAAAAGAATTTTGTTTTTAATTTGAAAAGAATGCGTAAGGAAAGTTGTATAAAAATAAAAAATAAAAATAAATAAATAAATAAAATTGCGCAAAAATAAACGGCGTTTAAGAAAAAAATTAAATATATAAGAGTTAAATATATTAATTAAGCATGCTTCTATAAAATGATACATGCCATTTAATTCATACTTTAGCGTCGGTATTCATAATCGGATCTTATATTTAAGACCATCTTAAGTACAGTCTTAAGATGTCATAAGCCAATCACAGAGGTGTATTAGCGTCTTAAGACATTACTTAAGACAATCTTAAAATAAGAATCGACTATGAATACCGGCCTAGAACTTGACTGTACATCACATTTGGGCACATTTATTCAGTATGGACCATCGAGGGAGCGTCCCGTTTGGACATGGCTCAATTGGACACCACCAATCACAGTGACCGGTGCCTAGAGGCTTTCCACTGTTCAAGCGCTATGAGTGGCTCGTGTCCAATCGATTCGTATCCAAACGGAACCCACCCGACCATATAGAATGGACTGCTGATGGCAGTGATGGGGGTAGAGACACGCGTGGAGTAAGAGGCAGATAATAATATTTCCTTCTCTGTCTACTAAAATCTGATTGGTTATTGTTGCTCTGCAGAGTAATATGTCGATGGTATGCACGGTCGACCCAAGCAGCTGGAACGTTTAGGGTCAATTTCACCAACGTCGGTTAAGCTAACCGACGGTTAAAGTGTCAATCGTGATTGGTTTATTCTGATCAAAGACAAATGCGATTGGACAATTCCATTGGAATTAACCATCGGTTAGTCTAACCGACGGTTAAAGTGTCAATCGTGATTGGTTTATTCTGATCAAAGACAAATGCGATTGGACAATTCCATTGGAATTAACCGTCGGTTAATCTAACCGACGTTGGTGAAATTGGCCCTTAGTTGATTACAGTTGCAGTCGGTAATTTATCTCTCATGGTAAAACGTTACGTACAACCATTATGATTCACCCTGTATATATCTCCGCACATTATTCTTCATGTTTTGTCAAGGAAAAAAATTTGTAAATAAATGTTTTATGTCAGTTTATAAAAAACATGTATTACTCTTCAATTCCTTTCGATCCACAGAACGAGCTACTCCGCGTATTGAAAGGCAAGTTTTTAAAGTTCTTAATATAATCCGAATTTTAAGAATCCATATTAAAATACTGGAATGTATAATTAACTCACTGAACTATCTAAATCTTATAGTTATTATTATTATATGTAGTTATTATTATAGTTATTATTATTATATAGTTATTATTATTATTTTTATCTATTTGACATTTCCGTTAGATTAATATGTTTTTATATAATTTCTGACTTTCCTTCCTTTGAATGTTCACCATTTTAAATGTTTTTTACTTTATTTTTATCTTATTTTTTATTATTGTTCATAATAAATATTAAATGTTTAATCGAATATCACTGATGAAGGCTGTGGTACAGCTGAAACGTATGCTTTTATTAAGTTATAATTGATGGTTTACAATCAAATCACGTTTTATTATTAATAAATACCAACTTTTAATTGCTCGTTTTTGGTCGTTTTTTCATTATTATTTGCTATTGCATTCTCGAGTGTTACATTTATTTTAATTAAGATACATAAATATATATATTTATATACAAAATATGTCCATATATATCTATATATACTTTTTGTTTCGTAAAATTATTGTTTGATGCAAGAAAAATAATAGTATAATAATGAGAACACAAAAAGTAATTAAAAGAATAATTTTTGCATTGTTCCTTTTACAAAAAGTCAAATTTAAAAAATAAGAAAAAATTGCTCTTATATAATATATAATTATATATCACTATATATCATTATAATTATATATCATTACATATAATTATATGTGAGCAAGTTTTTTTCTTATTTTTTAAATTTGACTTTTTGTAATAAACGAAACAAAAAAGTATATATGGATATATATGGACATATTTCGTATATAAATATCGTATATAAATAGATATATTTATATAATTATATGTATTTATATATATTTATGTATATTTTTATATAAAAAATTTTTTAATATAATAAATTCTAACGACGAATACATAAATAAACACGTAGTTATTATTAAGGTAACGGTAAATAAGAAATTGAAAAGACCATCAAAATTAAAAGCACGCAGTCTAATCGTCGAGAGCATTATAACGGCTAAATATAATAAATAAACATATTACATATTAATGATTGAAAGTGTATAAAGGATCATCGATTAAAAATTAATAAATAAATTGATAGTGTTGATCAATGAGTAAAATTGTCCATAATCAATTTATTGTTCCGAGGCGAGAATGGATTAAGTTCGAGATAATGAAAATCAAGATGTAAAAAAAGATGATGTGTTAAATTACCCAATCAGAAGACAATGTTTATTAAATGTTTTTTAAACGTTTTTTCTTCATTAATTTTATATTTGTAGATTTTCATTGCTAAAAAATATTTAATAAATATTTGAAAAACATTTATTTTATATTTAAATCCGTATGTTAACAAATGTTTTTAAAATGTTTATTTTATGTTTATTTTATATTTATTTTACATTTATTTAATATTGATTAATCATTTGCAACGTGCATGTAAAGAACATTTTCTTTATATTTGTTTTTTATTTATTTTAGATT
>JANQDE010000108.1:201531-234033 GCA_037157785.1 Cephalotes varians | reverse complement strand
ACCATCGTGACCCCTGAATGACCTTCAAAATGACCTTCCAAGGATTTTTCAAGGTCAGTACCATACTTCCCCCTTGTAACCCTAAACTTTTCATACGAAACATTTTTCCCTATCCCTACTAGTTTTCGAGATATTTGACTGGATCACTTCAGATGGTCCACCCTGTATATAAATATATATAATTATATACGAAATATATCCATATATATTCATATATACTTTTTTGTTTTGTAAAATTACTTTAATACAAGAAAACTGATAATAATAATTAAAAAACATAAAAATTACGTTGTAATTATATTTTTTCAGTAACAGTAATGAATTTAAGTTAATTTTATTTTTTATATTTTGAATCTATTTGTGACATAATTTCTGTGTATTTAATCTTTAACTAGTGTTCATAGTCCATTTTTATATTTAAGACTGTCTTAACCCATTAAGTCTTAAGAGATTCGGGTTTTAAAATTTTTTAACTGCAATTGATACTTAAAGTAAAAAGAATTGCTTTTTCCGAATTTTATCGGCGATAGAATATTTAAAAAAAGGGATGAAAGTAGAAATTGAAAGTAGAAATAAAAAAGTAAATGCCTTTTTACTTACATCTTTTTACTGACAAATATTCAATTAATAAATGATAATCTAACATTTTGAGAATAAATCGATATAGTTATTATTTGAATGATTTATAAGCATCAAAATTAGGGGTAGGAGTGTGAAAGGAAGTATATAATTGTAAAAGATTTTTTGCATAGAGATTAAAAGAAATAAAATAAAAAAAGTTTCAGTTCGATATCTTGAAAATCTTCAGACTATAATTTGTTTTCTCTTCAAATCATTTTATAGAGAAAAAGAAATGGAAAAAATTGAATCAAAATCATATAATAATTAAATTAATTCAAAGAAAATATGAAGAAATATAATTTATCTTTTTGTTCTACTTCCAAATTGGTGAAAATTAATAAATTTTAACGGCAAAAGAATGAAAAAAATACGTCATATTTTACCACTCATAGAAAATTAAATTGAATTGTAGCTCTTCAAGCCATCCAAATAAATAAAAGTAAAACAATTTTTTTAATATGTTTTTATTCCTATAAAGTTAGCTATACAAATTTAGTCCAAATATCTGTATAACAATAGATCTTTATGTAATGCATGAAAAAGTGAAACAATTTTATTTCCTTTTATTTTTTTTCACCTTCCTCAATCCATAATTTTCAATATAAAATTGATTACTCAAATAATAATTATGTTGATTTATTCTATTCAAAAAGATAGACAAAATCATTTATTAGTTGAATATTAGTTGAATATTTATCAGGAAAAAGGCAGAAGGCAGAAGAAACTTATATTTTTCATCTCGATTTTTAACCTTTTATGTCTTTCTTTCCAGATATCTCTCCATATCGTCGACTAAATTTTCGCAAAGAGTAACTCTTCTCTTCTCTTTTATCCTTATACCAATCTAAAAATTTTAATTAAATATTAGAACCCGAGTTACAATAATTTAAAACAGAAAAATGTATAGGAGTTTCTTGTAAGTTAACTATAGTTTTAAAATATCACAAACCAATCACATAACCGATTTATTGCCGTATTTTTGAGTTTTTTAAATTATGTTAAATTTTTTAAACATAAGATTAAGATATCAAAAGATAGAAAGAAATTTAATAAAAATTTGTTATTTGCATTACAAACATTTTAAAACCTTTTTCTTTAAATTTTTTATAGTTCTGCAAAGATAGAAAATTATTTTGCTTTTATTAATATTTTAAGAAAAACCATTAACACGTTGAATGCCACGGGGGGTCACCGGTGACCGGCACTCAACTTGGCGGTAGCGCCGTAGGAGCCACCGGTGATCGCGCCGGTGACCGCGCCAAGATTAGTAGAAATACATAATTTGAACAAATGTCAATACTTTACAATTTTCATTATTACCATCGTTACTACAATGATTTGAAGAAATTAATGCAGTATAAAACATATAAAATACATCGTAACTTATCTATTGTAGATAATATTTCAACATAATTGTATCGCATAATAAAAATTCATCGTGGCGCCACGGGCAATCCCTGTAAAACTAGCGTGGCATTCAACGTGTTAAGAAAGTATCTAATTCTTTTGTTTAATTTGATTTTTTTTTATTATTTATTAAAAAAGTAACGGAAAAATAACAAATTCTTACTTAAAAAATAACGATAATCGTAATAAGTTACTTTTCAGAATTAACTAGTAGCGGGATAAGAAGTTACCTTTTAAAAAATAACTTTTCTAACTCTGGATAACACAAGGTATGTAAAGAAATAGATATATAAATGTAATAAAAATTTTATTTACAATCTTAGTTTAAACAATAAATAATTAATAAAACAACTAAAAACAATTTGTTTGTAGAAAGTCAATATTTAATTTGTCAAATACTCATTCAACAATTCTTCATTTAAAATATCAGAAGAAAGAGACTATACTGATGCTACTTAATATATTGTTTTCAGAATCTACTAGAATCCACGTATCATAGTCCATGTTCACTGCAATTAAAAATTAAATTTGCATGTATATACGAAGTAAATAATAGATTAAGAAGCTGAAATATATACTTGAATAATTAATACAAAATCAAATTTGAATCAAGTACATTTTAAGATTAGATCGATGTCTAATATTATATGCTAATAAAATATTATATGCATCTCTATTCGCACACGCAACGCAATCACAACAAATTGTTACTAATAAAACGACATTAAAAAAAAGTGATGGTTTATTTGTTTAATCTACTATTAATCAAAGAAATAAGGATATTTATCATAATGGTTTATATATTTTATTTGCATCTTTTTTGTTTATCAGTTTGATCGTTTATTAATTGATTTGGATCGGTATTTGATAAGACTATAAATGTTATCAAAAGTAATACTGTAAATTAGTGAAAATATTTATAAAATTAAAAAATAAACAAAATTATTTATATATACAAAAAATTAAAACTGTAAATGTCCTGAATTATGCTCACGAAATTGTAGAAATGTCCCGAACACGCACTTAATGACACTTTATTTGATTTGTTTAGTATTATAAATAATTGTCAAATAATTGTAGTAAAAAAAAAATTAAATTTTTATACCTGTTATCTATTCAAACATATTTATTAATTTAATGTAATTATTCATAGAATGTATATAATTATACTCTGGTTTGAAAATTATTAATAATTATTATAATGAATTAATAAAGTTAAATAATACAATACTGAAAAATGATTTTTTAATTATCTGTATGAGTAATTGAGCATTTAAATTATAATGGTAAATTAATAATAATAATAAATTATAATATTCAAATTATAGTATTCAATAATAACATTCTATTTTATTATAATTTTATTTGTCAAATAATTGTAAATGTTAATGAATAAATCTAATGAATTCATGTACAACTTTTCTATTTTTGAAATTCGGAATTAATTAATAGAATTGCTACCTACACTATTTATAGTTATTAATTATTAATTTATTTTAAAATATTATCGCACATTCATGATGGTTTTGTGTAGGGAAGACTGGGGCAGATTATCATGCAAGGTTGGTTATTGAAAAGTTTATAACTCAGTCAATCTATGCCAAAAAATTCTCTTTTTTACACTGTAGATTGCTGACGTAATATAATTTATAGTGTAAAATGATTTACGCTAAAAACATTGCGTATATTATTAGCAACAACTTTTAAAAAAATTAAGTTATCGAATAAATTTTTTTCCTATTTTGTCTTTTTTGTTAGTTTTTGACATTATCAATTGCAATTTCACTGCGATCATAGAAATGTATGTTTTAAATAAATTTTGGCTGTGATAGAATAATCATTGTTGTAATAAAATTTGTGAATATAATCTCTCACTAAAAAAAATAGTCATGTGAGGTCGTAAATGAGCTTTTCTATCTATTCTTCGAGAAAGAAGAATTTTCCATCTGGCGACACTGGCTTGAACAGTCGTTCAGAAGGTATGTGAGGTTAAATTGTAATGGTATGGTATAAAAATAAGAAAGGAACCCACACAACACACTTTATCCTGAGAATACCTCAAATTGTCCCACATTGACAAAGGCGATTCCACAGATATTCCAGTATCCGGGGGGGGGGGGGGGGGGGGGATATCCCAAAAAGATATCGTAGGATATCGTAAAATTTCGTAAGATGTCATAAAATGTCCTATTAATATCTTATGATATCTTATAATATTCGAATATATCCACAGAACACAGTTCTCCGAAAGACGTCCTGAGAACATATTCAAGACATCTTTAGAACATTTCTCAGAGAACTGTGTGTTGTATAGGATTCTACCACATATCCTTTAGCTTTTTACAGAATCGGCAACTTATTTCTCGCACGCGTTATGTATCATAAATATTATTTCATGATCAATTATATTATTATATAATATATAAATAAAAAATGCAAAAACTGGAAAATATATTTTATTATTAACTGGAAATTTTATTTTATAAATATATTTTTTAATCCATTAGCGGCAAAAGATATATATATTATACGCTGCAAAAAGTAATCTCCAAAAACTGGTACAGCACACAGCACAAGTTTGCAAATGAAGAGTGCCAGAATTAAGACTAGAAGTAAAGAATGTTATAATTATTATTGGCATATAAACGATTGTGTGTCAATTGAGATGTATCTTACAATTAAATTTAATTAACTTAAATGACGTCTAAGATACACTAAGAATATATATATTCAAAAAAACAGAATACAATGTATTTGTGTCATTGTGATTTACGGAATGTATTAATTTTTAATAATAGAAAAAATAAATACGAAAAAAAATATTACAAAGATTTTTATTGTATTAAATGTTATATTAAGAGTACAAATTACAAATATTTGGCATATTATTTAAAATAATTAATTTTCATTATATAATAATAGAACGATAACATATTTCTCATTTACGTATGGTATTTTAAAATATTTCCATTTCGTCCGTAGGATCTCACACATGTGGACACTTGTACATCCCCTGAACATCCGTTGGATAACTGAGACCATTCAGGATATCTTATGATTATTGCGATATCCCAAAATGACATCCGTTGGACATCCAAACAACAGATTTGCTGGAATTTTTTTTTATCATAAGAAAATCATGTTTTAAATATCTCATCGTTCATAGAATCAATATTGAATACAAGTTTGTTGTTGTTTTTCAATTTTTGATAGCATTCATACATGAGATCACACTGACGATTCTCTGCTTTTCAACACTCACTTCTTGTGAGACTTGCTTGACAAGTGACCAATAGTTAGTAATGCCTACATGTTTACTGCACATACGGGCATTATATTGAACTAAGAATTTATAATTCGTAAGTAGCTTATGGCGAATCATGTTTGGAACTGAAATCAGATTTTCAATATTGTTAGAAGGCCAAAAATATCATTAAGCAATAGCAAATATTAAGTAATAATAAGAGGAAATAATACAATAAAAGAAGATTTAGTAACGCGACTCAGATAAAACATTTGGTCTCATAACATTATTGAAATATACTCACGACAATAGCGATTTGCAATCGCGCGACCCGGTTGCACGGCCGGTTCAAGGAATATTGACCGAAGCAACCTAATTAGGAACGCTGACTCGATCCTTGCCGAAAACGATCGAAATAAAAACCGCGAGGAAAAAGGTTGGACCGGGTTAGTTCGGGCAGCAAAAATTCTGTCATTCGGTTATTATACGCAATAATTACTTTGTGAAAACAGTCAGTTCGGGTAGACAGCTGAAACGCTGTCCTTTGATTATTATACGAAATAACTACGCTGTGTAAGTGAAACGGATAAAAGTTTATTTGATATAAAACAATCCTGTGAGTACCGTTATTTCAATCATTTCTCCACGGAAGACGAACCCCTGTGCCAGAGCGGCACAATAATATCTTTGCAGTTAAACGTACATCGGCTATGGCAATTGATTCCCTTTCAATAAATAGATAAATTAGGCTCGTTTTGATTAGAGGGAGGCGATGACACGCATGATTTTTTACTCAGTTTATAACATGTCTGACAAACTTTGCTGCTTGGTGGAATATTGCTTCAATTAATTTTCGTTTTTTCGTGTTATAAGTTTGTCGTAAGTTGTTAATAACAAGCAATGGATTCAGAATGCTGTCAACAAAATAAAACTTGTCACCTTTCATTCGTTTTTGCTCTTAGCAGCCTAAGCAAATGGTTGAAGGCATTATATAGTAAAAACCGTTGAAAATGTCGAAAGATGAAACCAGAAATGATAAAAAAAAAACTACGAAAGTAAAAAAGAACTAAATCTACAAAAGTAAAAAAAAAAGAACTCATAAGGACGGATTCGAATCCGATAATCTTGAAAAAAACTGATTTGGAGTAATCTTAAAGAAAACTGTTTGCAGAAGTAGTTCTAAAAAGAACTGATTAGAAAAATTGTTCTGAAAATAAAATCTGCAAGATATTGCAATTGAGACTTTTTTTGCGAATGCTCCATCGTTTATGTCGCTAACACATCAATACTCAGTATCAGTTGTTATTCGCAGGCGCAACAACTAACTTCGCCGCAGCAACCACTTCTATGCACCAGCCTAGCGGCCCGCCGACGGCAGCGGCGATATTAATTTTTTATTTGTTTTATTTTAATTTGTATAATCTAAATTCAGATTTTTTTTTCAATTAGCATTCTAATATAAGCCATGAGAACTACATTTCATAAAAATTATTTGATTAGCTAACTTTAATATACTGAGTACTCACTGAGTATTTCATTTATGATTTATTTTTAAATAAAAATGTTTTTTAATTTTTGTCCACCATATTGGATCAGTCATTTTTTCCTGAAAATTTGACTTCAGACTTATAATCAGCGAAGAAACACCTAGATATTTTTCATAGAAATTAAAAGATTTTTTAAATATATGTCCGCCATATTAAATCGGTTATTTTGAATTTTTTTGGAAAATCTTATTTCAAATTTGTTGTCAGCAACCAGTAAAATCCCCGGATACGAAATTTTAAATTATTGGACAGACATAAAAATTTGTGCTTCAAAACGTATAGACTGACGCTTTAACGAATTTTGACTACTTTGACCCTCCATATCTCTTACCAACCAATTATAGGCTCAACTTGAAAATTTGTTATGATTAATGCCTCATTATAAGCTGTCATTTGACACACAATTCAGTTCAAAATCGTGAGACCAAAAATAGGCTAAAAAACTACCGACTTTGCGGTCACTCATTCATAAAAGAACTACTCATAGAACTACGAAAGCGAGGATGAAATTTCGAGTCAATCAACCGCCGTGGAGTCTACACAAGAACCTGTCATCGGATTTCCCGTTTTGCGGTCTGCATGTAACAAATTCTGACAATTGCTAAAGATAATACAGCATAATGTATTTAGAATTTTGGACTGATTGCGAAGAATTTTGGTTCGTCATGGAAACCGGAAATTTTTTTTTAATTTGCAAATTTTTATTTTATTCCCCCCCGCATATTTTCTTCACTTTTTATATTTTTTGTACGTTTCGTATTGTTAGACTAAAAGATTTTTTATTCAAAATAAATTTGGGAGAATTTAATCGCAGTTTTGGGAAGGGGTTATAAAAGAGAATAATTAACGAAGTGCAAAAATATGAAAAGTTTTTTGTATTGCTCATGAAAAATAAAATAACATGGAATCGCATGTAAATAAATAGTTAAATCTATCGAAAATACATGTTGCAAAATGTCTGTTACAAATTTTGTAAAATATCAGCAGATATATAATAGAATCTATTAATGGAAGATTCTGAATATTACACAAATTGACTGCAAAGAGCAAGATGTACCTTTTCATAAACGTTTAAATAATATATTTATTTAAATATATATCATTTGAATAACATAAATAACATCTAATAACATAAATAACATCTAAAATGGTTACAAAGATGAATGATTACAGATTCTGATGGCAATCTGTTGTTAAATTATATCGGCAGACTTTTATCGGCTTAAGAACTCGAGCTTAAGGAGACATAATGTCAATCTGACGTCAATTTAACGCAATATTCTACTTGAATTTATTGATAAACTGCTAGCATTTACTGCATGGAAAAAAATGATCTTATTGAGGTCTAAAATTTAACTAGATATGATAGATTTGAAAATAATTTTGTGAAACTATTATAAAATGATTGTGTAGGACGCTCAAGCAATGTTGCAAATATTTTTACATTCTAGCAATCAGTTTGGGTGTTCTACATAATTATTTTGATGGTCTAACAAAATTATTTTCAGGTCTGTATATCAATATTATCTTGTCAAAAATTTACTTTATATATAAATTATTTTTATATATAATATCAACATAAATTATTTTTAGATCTGTATGCCAATATTAGCAGTATCTAGCTAAAAATTTTTAAAAGAGAAGATACTTTTTCCGTGTGAAATATGGACTGAATGGCATAGAAAAATTAAGAAAGAAGAATTCTTTAGAACCAATTTTTAGTTTTAAAAAGTGAATTTCATAATTTCAAGAAATTAACACGGAAGAAAGTTTTGCTGAAATATCTAAAAATTTAACTAGACACAGATTTTAAAATAATTTTATTGGATCATCAAAATAATTACATAGAACGCTCAAGCATGATGATAACGATGCATGATAATGATAATGTTTCAAGCTAGAAATGTCAAAACTTTGTGTAGCATTATCATCATGCTTGTTTTACATAATTACTTTGAAGTAGACATGTTACTATTGTCTTTCGACATTGTCTTTCTACGTCAATCTCTACATGGATGCTCAAGCATGATAATAATGCTGCACAAAATTTTGACATTTCAAGCTAGAAATTATCATCATACTTGAGCATTCGTGTAAAGATTAATATTGAATATAACATAATGACATGTTTAGTAAACCGAAATAGACATCACTAAGACCGATATTCATAGTCCGTTCTTATTTTAAGATCGTTTTAAGTAATGTTTAAGATACTAATACGGCTCTGTGATTGGTTTATGAATATTATTAAGATTACACTTATATATAAGATGAATCTTAAATTAAAAAATGACTATGAACAACTATGAACGACTAAGAACGATCTGAATATCGTTTTTTGATATCTGTTACTTAAGAACTTTTACGTATCTTTTTAAGATTTGAATAACGAAAGTACTGTATCTTTTTCGGATATCGTTGGGGGGGGAGGGATTAGCGTTCTCATTTTATAATAAACTAATCTACATGATCGCAAAAAAATGCAAACGACTGGTCTCTGATTGATGATTGCAGATAAAGCCTCGGAAGCAGATAATAATGCGGCTGATAAGGGAAAACCAACATCGGTCTGCGATCGGAAGTCGTCATGTATCCAAATCAGTTTAAGTAGTCTACGAAGAGCTGCTTGAAGCTCACAAACTACGCAGCCATCGTTTGCTTCGGTGTATAATATTGATATTTTGCTCGTTTCACATCGTGCAAGTGAGTAAAAAGAAAAGAAGCAGTTTTAACGATGGGGAAATTTGCTTTAGTGTTTTTGACGGAAATTCTGGTCATCTTGGAGGTATGTGAACATTATTTTTTGTATTATTATTCGAGTTGAGAATTTAATCAGAAATTTAAATGTGCATCCTATGCGCATTAACCTGTTTTGCGCTTATAAGCTGAAATATTTCAAGCGTTTTTTCATATTATATTTATATTATATTATATTTTATATTATATTTTATATTATATTTTTTATATTATAAGAATGTAATGCCACCTAGGTAAAATTTTTTAATGATATTATCAGCAATATATTTGAATATGTAAATGACTCAAAGTAATCTAAAATGCCACAAACGCCCCAGTTAACTTTACACAATACTGAGCAATTTGATTGAATATGAACACATCTAAAATTCAATGTTTTGAGTATAAAAATTTTTCAAAAAATTTTTCAATGTTTTATAATTTTTTAAGTATTTTTTWACGCTCAACTAAAACAAAAATTTTTTCTAAAATTTATCACCCTGAGCTATATATCACTTAACCCATATTTTAATACGATATTGATCCTATGTATTAAGCGAAAAATTATTACGCTCTTTAACAGTATGTATTAAATGATAGATTTGATATTAGTTTATAATATCAATTAATTAAAATTGTATTTATAAAATATCAAATATAAGTTAAATAAAAATGAAGAAAGAGACGATACTTAACCACAAACAAAACACGAGTTAGCGCAATCAGATAAGCGGTGATTGCGATGAGCGGTCAAAAAATCAATCTCTCTGATATAGAACGATTAATTTGAGATAAATATCACATAATCAATTATTTTCTTTTCTAGGAAACAAAACGTGACTTTGAAGTTATTATCACACACACACACACACATATTTGAGATTATCGACGAACAAATTATTGTATCCATAAAGGAGAAACTGCAGAAATTGAAAGTTAAAAAATTTTTCCGTTTCAGATTGTTCTCGGCTCTCGTTTTCATGGACATGAGTCTTACAAACAGTACTACAACAATCACGTTAATAGCGGATTGAAACATCCAACAACCTCTCATGAAACAACTTCTCATGAAATGCCCACGGAATCGTATTACGATTCTAATGGCATAAAGGGAGGGATAAAATCGCGTTTTGAAGGTAAAATTAAAATTAAAAAATTGTGCAATTTATAATATACAACTACGTAACTTTTTAGAAAAGTAACTATATATTTTTTTTTTTACATCAATGATTCGTCTTATTATTTTGTGTATAAAAGTATTGAGATACAATTTCCAAAAAATGATTAGTTTACGAAATATTTTACATTTCATGTCAAACTGTGTGAATTTTGTCAATTCATATTTCAAAGAGTACTTAATCAAAAGGAGTTTCATTGCAATGTTTTGAAAAGCTCTCGAGATTAACTATAAGAATACGCACTCGAAAATTGGGGTTTTCATTAAAAAAAATCAGGGTGATTTTATCCTTACCTTGGCATCGCCACCCAATATCAAACTGATAAAATGAGTAAATAGATTTTTTAAAATCCTACAACTTTTGTATAAAATATTTTTCTTAAAAATGCTTTGTTTTCGAGATATTTTATCCCGGATTAGGACTTTTTCCTCGCCCTGCGTATGAATTATGAAATATTTTAAAATCTTTCTGACTTTGCATAAATAAATGAAGAAGGACTAATGTCAAGGTCGGATTTATATTATCACAATAATAAATATTAAGAATAATATTAAGAATAAATATTATCACATGCCTCGGTGGTCGAATTGAATAAGACGTCTGCCTCCGGAAAGGTAGAGAGATTCCAGGTTCAAACTTTGGCTGAGGTAATATTTTTTGCAATAAAATTTCTTTCAATTTTTAAAAGATGCAAATTAGCATCATATTTAATTATGATTAAATATAATTATTCGTGATATTTTTTATTAGTTTCGGTTTAGGATTGCGTTGAAAGTATACGGTGCGCAATTTGAATTGAAAAAAGTTTAAATTTGTATATAAATTCAAACTTATGTACAGTATATAAATATATTATTGAGCAACCAAGATCCAGTTTGTCATTGGCTCTTCTTTGTTTATTTGTGTGATTCACTTACGCAGTCTTGTTGAATTTATCATTGTTTCTGATTTTACAATTTCCAAAAAAAACTTATAAAATCTGAAGAAATTTAAAATTTTAGAAATTTTCATAAATTTGAAAAATACAAAAAAATTTTTTAAATAGTCTGAGAACTTTTTTACCTGAGCGATCTTTAAATATAACATTTTTTAGTAGATATATTTTTAGATAATAGTAGACAAACAAGGATAGTTTTCTATTCTCAGATGGATGGGAAGCGAAAAATGGCGGCAATAATTATGCAGATGTGACACGTTGTGACCACATAAAACAAACTTTCTGCGAGGACGTCCCGAATTATCCTCAGGAATTTGTGAATCGGATGCTTTCCAGGAACTCCAGCCTATTGCATTACGCGTACGAGGATATTGTTAGTAGATCTATAATTATAATTTTTTTCTCGCAACTAGACAAAAAGTGAAAATATTGATCTAGAATTTTCTTTTCATTAATAGATTGCTCTTTCACCGCGATTAGACAACGAAGAGGAACCACTTTGTTTGTCTACGGTAAAATCAAACTTTAAACTGTGATCTATTATCACATAATACTAATGTCGAAAAATGTTCGTAAAAACGTAAAATGTAAAATTCTAGGAGCGATTAATTCAACCGAGAACGGCTGTAAACCTGAAAGATCAGTGGCTGTACATCGTTCAGAACGAAAATTTCTATCAAAGAATACGAGTCGAAATTTGCAGGTATGTAAAGAAAAAAAGCTATAAGAGTTTCACAATTCTTTAATATGTCTATATATGAATAAAAAAAATTTATACAATAAGTATATAAAATATATAGATCAAATATATAGGACGAGAGTAAAATAGAACTTATGAGAAATGTCGTAATGTGTTCTATTTTCAGAGAACTTGATGCTAAGTGCAGGATAATCGATGGTTTAATCGCTGAAGGATACACTACGATATGCAAACAGAAATTTATTTATCGCGAGCTGTCCGCTATTTCTGAAGCTGGCGAGATTATACGTGATTTCTTTCGACTTCCTGCGAGTTGTTGCTGCCACGTTGAATTTAAACCAGAATTTAAACAAAAAGACATCTTTTAGATTTCTAAATGCCATCATATTTTGTTATATCATAAAATGTTTTGCAAAAATTTCGAAAAAACATCTTTTAAAGATCTAAAAGATATCTTACATAATATTTTGAGATATTTTTTAAGTATTTGAAGACATCTTGAAGATAATCTTAACTGTAACCTCTCTAAAAGATATCTTATGTGACATTTTAAGTGTCTGATAGATTTCTTATATATATATATATATATATATATATATATATATATATATATATCTGAACGATGTATTTTTATGGAGAAGATCTATTTATACCGGATGTTAGGTATCGATCGCATCATCTCTCATGGATTAGAGGACTAAGTTGAGTCGAAAAGTTCTTTATCATTTTGCAATTTTCGCAATAGTTAATGAAATATTGGTTAATAAAGATTGCAAATAAGTACGACTTACGCCAAATGCAAGCGCACAGCGAGATGCGACCGCCCAGTATCGCTTGACGCACGGAAAGATGTTTATTACAAGCGGCAACTACACGAGAGCAGCGTGTAGTGGGGAGTCCAGTGTCAATAGTAAACTGCAAAAATTGCAAAATAATACAGGACTTTTTGACTCAATTTAGTTCTCTCTACCTGTCCACAAACATTATCTCAAGTATTCCAAGACCTGTATAAGATATAAGTAATCTTTAAATAATCTTTTTTTAAAATATCTTAAATTAATTTTTACAGAACTAAATTAATTTGGAAAGTCACCTTCAAAATATTATTCCATTTTAAAACATGGATGAAAGATTTCATAATGCGGCACTTCTATTCTGTGTGATTTTTTATGAAAAATAGAATTTCGCCGTATCCATCTCGTAGCGATGAGCGACCGTGAGTGAAAAGTTTATCTTCAATAAAATCTTTTTAAACAATTTTCAAATATCTTTTACAAATAGCTTAAAGAAATCTTTTAGAACAGATCATTTAGATGTCTTCAATATATCTATTACAAATATTTTAAAGACATCTTTTAAGATATCTTTTAAGATGTCTTTTATATCAAAGATATCAATTAGAAAAGTTATAAAGTTATAAATGTTATAAATTTAGATATCTTCAACAAAATTTTATTAGATATCTTTCAGACAATTTTCAGATATTTTTTAGAAATATCTTGAAGATATTTATAAAAGACCCTTAAAGAAATATCTTATATATATCTTCAGGATCTCGATGTTTTCTGAAAAATCGATGAAGAAAAGGCGAAAACAAGATTGTTTTCAGAAGATATCTTCCTTCCGTCCTTGCATTATGTAAAAAACACACGTATAAGAATATTTAAGAAAATATTTAAGCATATTTAGATATTTTTAAGCGATATTATTTGCGTAGAAATAATTGGCCAACAATTGGTGGATGGCCACCATTGGATTTCTTCAGAACGTGTAATCGAAGAAGATGCTTTCGCTTGTACTAAGACCCCTGCAGGACGTTGTACGCCGAGTAAGATATTTTGATGATCTGAAAGAATAAAAATTAAAAGGAATATATGTACAGATCTAAGATGTCTATATAAAATCTGTTTCCACCTTCTACATTTCGAAAACGGTTCGAAATTATAAAAATATGTTCTATCATTTGGAGGGGTTGCTCTTTTAAGAGGATTGAGAGATCAACTTAAAAATTTCAGATGAATCGTTTCCGAATTGTAAAGGGTGGGAACAGACATTTTAGACCCTGTAAAATCGTGTCAGATTTATTAAAAATATTTTCAGTATTGTCGATATCATTGCAATATTATCCCGTTTACCTTCATAAATGATTCGTTGGACAAAGTAACTATGTATCCACTAGTTATCTTTATTGGTTTCTTAGATCGCGTAATTATCACTAAAAGAGTCTTCATTAAATCAACAGGAAGCATCGGCCAATCCATCTCGTAAACGGCGCTTCCGATTTCAGTGCTCTACGTATTTAAGAATGAACTGATTAAAAAGAAAGTTCATTAAACCGATTTCAAACAAGTCAAATATTCCTCGAAGAAAATAATGACTTTAAAAGTTTAAGAATTTTTAAAAGACTGACCTTCAGTGTTACTTCGTTGCCGAACCAACAGTACAAATAAATCTGCATAAGCATGCAACCAAGATAAGAAGAACTCCACGCGAACTCGAGACTTAGCAAGTTCTTCGTCAACATCTTGTAGATGCTAAGACAGAGCACTGTCGAGCTTATAGTAAATTGTACGAGAATCATTAGCGTAAACACCGCATTAACGCGTTCCGCAAATCTGCACTATTACAATTATTATTTTAATATACATATATTATTCAATATATTTCTTTCCTTTTCTTCATGCGCAAATAATTCTTATTTTCACCTATACACGTAACGATGGTGATGAATAAGTTCATGGACTAGTCGCCGTTCTCGTATCTTCAAATCTTCCTCCGAAATGCTGCTTTTTCGGGCTTCTCGCAGCGAATCCGGCAATGTGCGAGCTCGATAGCAGAGTATATCCAACTGGGCGCAAGTCTGGATCATAAAACCAGAGATGAGAGTCTCGTGGGCGACGCTGGCGTTCGCGCAGACCATCAATCCGAACGTTTGGTGCAACATAGTCGCCCAGAAAGCAGTCGTTGATGAGATATCATAGGGCACCCAATCAGATAGCGGTAAGGTACGAGTGCCGACGAAGTACTGGAATTGAGCGATTGTGGCGAAGAAGACGGCTGACTCGTTCAGTATTTCGCAGCATATGGTAATTATCCTAAAGAAACATTGGAGAAATATTGTAGAAATGTCGGAGAAATGTGAGTGATGTAATATATTTAATTAGAGACTATTATAATCTACGTATAGTATAACAAATACTTATAGAATGTTTAAATTATATATAATACACAGTGAAGTCCAATTTTTAGGAAAACAAAAATCATATCTCAATTATTTATCATAAATTATATAAAATAAAAAAATATCAGAAGAATTTTGAATATTCTTTTATTCAAAGTAAGATCCTTTACAATACATAACTTCTGAAATAAAAAGGCAACTCTGGTAAAGAAGCTTCTTAGTTCTTTATGAGTTTTTTCTCGACGAACTCAGATCTTGATAAATTCTTGTATTTAAAGACTGGCGAATTATTGACCAAATGAAGTATTGGATATTTTATTGACTTTTGGCAAATGAAACAGGAATTATAGATGTACTTTTCGTCATTATGCTGAATTATATCCTAATCGTCGCCATGCTTGGCAAGTGATAAATATTGAAAGAAGAGCTCACAGAAATACATTAGATCGTTAGACACAGATAAATAGGCTACCAATAACGATCCTAAACTCCTCACAATTTTGGGCATAGTCCATTTCAATCACATATCACTATTCAGCAAATAGAACGTAAATTAGAAATTTCTCGGTTCATCAAATGTTATAATCCGTACAATATCATCCTTACATCAACCTAGTACAGAAATTGAGTGACAATGATTGAGACTGAAAGTTCAATTTTGTAGATTGGCACTCGGTGCATTGAAGCAAAATCCAGATTTCTTTTGGAATGTTTCAGTGACAAAGCTAAATTTCATAGCAATGGCAGTCTTAATAAATACAATAGTCATTATTGATCACCAGTAAATTCTCACTAGTATCGAGAAGTGCTCAATCAACATTGAATTGAAATCTTCACGTTTGGATTGGGATATGTAATGATCAAATTATTGGCCTTTTTTTAAATTTTTTTAAACGTATAATCAATGGTTTAATTTATTTAGATTTCCTCCAAAATCATTTTCCAATATGTTTTGAAGACGTTCCACCAGAGGCTTTAGTTTCAGCAGGATGATGCTCCAACACATTACTCTCAAGATGTTCAAATTTTTTTAGATGAGTAATATCCAAATCATTGAATAGACGAGGAAGGACTAGTCTTGTGGCTTCTGAAATCACTGGATCTTAATCCTCTTGATTATTATTTATGGGATATGTAAAAGATGCCATATATCAGGAAGCATCCACCACGAAACTAGACATGACGGATACAATCAGAAGAACCTGTCAAGGCGGCGCAAACACCGCAAATACTCAGAGAAATCCTAACTTTAGACACAGACTGAATTTGTGTTTGGAGAACAACGATACACACTTTGAACATTTAATTCCGAGGGTGATACGTAATGACAATTAGACGAAGTATTAGTATCTTGCCTTAGTTAACCGGGTCAATCATCGATCCTATCTTCATTAAGGGGATCCTAAACCGAAGGCCAAACTCCGACAATGTCAATAATACAGA
The DNA here is from genome assembly GCA_037157785.1 of Cephalotes varians. Lineage (NCBI taxonomy): Eukaryota > Metazoa > Arthropoda > Insecta > Hymenoptera > Formicidae > Cephalotes > Cephalotes varians. The sequence goes on along the minus strand of JANQDE010000108.1, from coordinate 217,039 downwards.
CTTTTTAATTCCAAACTAAAAATGTCGATAATAGTGATATTTTTAATTTAATTTTTTATATTATCGTTCCGTCTCACTCAAATGCGAACATCTATCCTTGTCTAACATATTGCAGCGCCATCCATCACGATACTCGAGAACTAATGTAATGCTTTGAAACGCTCTATCTATCAATTTCTCAGTCACACTGATGCATGAATTTGCTTTATATAAAAGTTTTATATTTTGTACATGTACAAAAAGTAGCTAGGTGGCTAGGAATTACATGAAAGAATAATGCTTTTAGAAATGGACTAGAAGCTTTAGTATAAGAAAAAAGAGATTAAAAAGATTTATGTGCGAGCGCGTGAAATGTATTAGTATATAGTGATGTGTTCTTGTCGCGTAAATCGTATGTGCATAAGCACGTTCAGTTGGTAAAACAGGATCCCTGTCGGAGTTCGGTCTTTGGTTTAGCATCCCTTTAAAGATATCCTGGAGTCATCTGTTTTACCGATCAAACGCGATTATTTTTCGCATACAAAAATCTTTTTATTGATTGCACAGAATTATAAATCCTTTCCCACACTTAAGGTATAGACAATAACATAGTGTGGAGTACGCGATTTTATAAGGAAAATGAAAAAAAAAAAAAAATTACAGTTTTATTATCGACTTTTGACATCGACTCGTAACAACATTGCTTTATATAAAAGTTGTGAGTATTGTAAGCATAAACAAGCTTAGTCCGCACTAGTATTTACTTCAGGTTACAATACTATGCTTTTGGAAATCAGCTAGGAGCTTTAGTACAAAAGATTTTTGTCTTTGAAAATTTCATAATAATGTAAATAATGTAATGTAAATAAGTAAATAATATATAATAATTGATATAGTAAAGCAATACAAAGCGTGTTGTCACTTTCATTATCGACAATCGTGTTATCCTTGTCATTTCATTTTTAGTTCTGAATTAGATATGTCTGTATTATCGACATCGTTCAAGTTCGGCCGTCTGTCCAGCATCCCCTTAACCGGATTATCTTGCTTAGTCAGATCATTTCTCGATCTTGCCTTGATTGGTCAGATCATCTATCGATCTTGTTTTAATTGGTCGAATCATCCCTCGATCTTGCCTTCATTAGCCGGATTAACTAACCGATCTTTGTTGGATAAATCTTGATAACTTCAAAACAGTTGATCCAAAATAAATTAAATTAAATTAAATTAAATTAAAGTGTTTTAGAAAAATCTCAAGAAACTATAATAATAAATTGCAATAAAAGCTAGGAGGTTCCATTTAAAAAATTCAAAGTGATCTTGATATGACCTTGGCAGCATTACGCAAAGCCAAACCAATGATATCCTTTTATGTCCCTCTTCGAACCCTATAACGTTTAAAACATTTTTCTGCATCTTTTGTACATTTCGAGATATTTTAGTGCGAAAGTTAAAATAGGACACCCTGTATATAAAAATTTTTTACCAAATAGTCTATCAATTTTTTAATTTTTAATTTTTAAATTCTTTAAATTTCTTGTTTTATATAAAAAGATTATTTAAAAAGAATCGTTCAAAACTCAAACTTTGGTTCATACAGAGTTTAATTTCACAATACGTACTTCGCACTGCGATCGAAGCGTCGCTGGATGTCCATTTCATGATCGTTACGAGGTAGGCAGATATCCTTCAGTAGCATATTAGTGAGATTGATGATCTCGTTCCGGCGTAGCGCCAAGTTCATCACTTTACAGCTAACGCCGAATACCGACAAGAATAGCGAGAATTTCTCGATAAACGTTTCGAGATCCTCAGTTATAAAGCAGTCGATCAAACCGCAAAACGTGAATGAGTAAAGTAGAAAATTCATTGTAATAGAATAAACGATGTACGCCCAATATTTGATGGATGTCAAGTCAACGGGTCGCCAGTATCCGGTGTACGTTAATAGCGCAAACGATAAGGGAAGAGTATGCATCGTCTCGGTTAAAAATTTAAGGGAAGGTCTCGAAGATCTCGATAAAAATATTTCTTGTAAGACAACGTTCTCAAGATCCTATTATATTGCAATTTCTTCGTATCAACGTTTCATACCATATCGTTTTTCTTATTTCCTCTCACTTAAGAATTACTTTGACTTTTGCTATAGATAATTCATGCACAAATAAGTTTTTCTAATTGTTTCGTGAAACATCACATGTAATTCTACAAAGACCGCCCGCTATTACTATAAGCTATTAGAGACATGTCACAGTTATTACAGTAAGCTCCGCCTTATTCCACCTTATTTAAAATGAATGTTAGCATAAATTTGCTACGTTCGCTACCTCTGTCATTGCGATCGATATAAATGAAAGTCTTGGATCTCAACGCTAGCAATATTTCTTAATCTATATACTTTAATTATTTCTCAAACTCCCAATTATTGTGCATTTTTAACAAACTTAAATTTGAATTGCAAGAACCGCAGTAATATAACAATCGCTAATTGGACATTGAATTAATGGTAATATTATGTGACGGAAGATAAAAGATGTCTGGACATGCGGAACAATATAGCAATGATTATTAGGAATAAAGGAGGAATAAAGTAAATTGCGTTTGATTGTTCGTTAATATATAATGAATGTTGCATGATAAAGTATGTGTGTATAGAGGTCGATATATTCTTTCTCTCTAATTGTTTTTTTCTTTCATACTAGTAAGAGAATTCTCTGTTTCTTTTTTTAGAAATCTTGTGATATCCTTTTGATATTGCAATTCTCAACGTAGCACAATCAATTCGTTGAGATGAGTCTTTGCTTTTTCAATCCAAAAGAACTTTAATCCTGTCCCTGTCCGTCACAAGATAAATGGTTACTTGCTTGGAAAAAAAAGAAAAAAGTAAGTATTTTCATATCCTTACAAATAATGATATTTACGTTATGTTACTGTCTTATATATAATTTTTTTACATATATTAGATGGTAATAAATAAGTGTATAATTACGATAATTATAATCTTTTATAATTCTACAATACAAGCAAGCCGATAAAATTGATAGTATGCATACAGTTTGTTTGACGAAAGCGTGATCGGATAAATTTTTATTGAATCGTTACTCAATAACTTTTGAACGCGATACATATCTGGGAATTAATGAAGATGAAGCTACGTAGAAAAAAATGTACACGATGAACAATTACCTTGACAGATTCGTTTAAGATAATTTTTACCTCGACAACTAAAATTCTTATGTTATAAAAATTGGTGGAAAGTATGTTTCAAAAACAATAATTGATAACGGTAGTGATTAAACGAGTTATTATACAAAAGCATTGTAGTACTGATTGTCTAGTGAATGAATGAATATATCTTTTATGAATATATCTCCTTATGTGGAGTATAGGGCGTCTACAAACTTTCTCTATCTAATTCTATTGGAGGCGATGGTTTATTTGGCTTTTTTCTATCACTTCTATTTCCTTGTTGATCGTTCTCCTCCAAGTCATGGCAGGTCCCATCGCACTTCGCTGAGATCCATGATCTTAATCTTGCAACAGGCCATTTTTCTGGATAGTTGTGCTAGCTGGAATGTCTGCGTCAGTGTTCAGATATTCTAGGTGCTCGTTGCCAATAGATTCGTCCGGAATCCGAGGCTTGTGTTCGTTTCTTTATCGGTTTGGTTCAGATTTATTTCAGAGTGATTAATCCATAAAATCCTATCCAATCGCTGGGGCGCTAACTATCGGTTGATTAGAAAACCGGTAACTGAGTCCAGTAAATAAAAATCTATTATGTTCTGGATAGATTTGGAATTAGGTGGAACTTGGATTTTTAGAGCAGATGCACAACGCTTTACGCCATGTTTGCCGATTGTGTAGTACATATGTATAATTTTTTAATTTTTTATAATAATATTGTGGACCCTTGGAAGCCACGAAATAAGAGATCTGGTCGGGTTAAGACTTGGAAGCCTGAGGTCGCCGGAAGAATTCACCACCGTGTTTGCCACTTATATAAATTTATTTTGACATATACAGATTACACTTTTACACACACTTATTCTGATTTAAACCTCGAGCGTCTCTGAAACGCTGTAACTTATCGGGCTTCAGTCGGCGATACTGACTAGCCCGACGTATCAGATCTTAGATTTCGATACGGCTTCACTCGTGTACTCGCCTATTCGCGTGATATATGCCGGGACGGCCTTATGTGACTCGCAGTTTTGGATGCTGTGACTCCTCCGTTCTTCGCTGTCAGTCTCGGTTTTTTGCCGACACGGGTCGGCCAGTGGGGCTATTGGAGACACCCCGATTCGCGTGCAAGCGAAAAAGTTCGAGATCGAAGTTCTTAACTTGCATTTTCATAATTATTAACCTAGTTCTCAATTTCTTTATCTTCGAATAGGATTTCGTTTGCTTTAATTTCTCGCGGTTTCGCCATCTCTTTTGCAATCTTTGAGCAATCTTTCGGTGTTCGCTGTTGCCGCGCGCGATTCGCTGTCGGTATTTTGTTAAAATAGATCGCGATTGTCATGCGATCTATTTTTTTGTGTATTATATGTCTAATATTACTAATATACTTATCGCTGTATATAGCCTTTCGGGCTTTACTTCTTAATAACAATAAATAGTTTAAAAGTTATGCACTTATTGAATAGTTTCAAAGTTTTTAGCGTATGAGGCACTCATGACAAAATATGTAGTCAAAAGTGGTTACAACTGAAATTTTCTTCATAGTACATCGTAAAGAAAGATTTGCCCTTTACAAGAATTTTAGGTCTTTTTCTCTGTTTTTTTACGAACTGAAAGTTACGCCAGTCATGCTTTTGTCAAACAGACAGTATAAGGGCGTTATATATTTTTCATAAATATGTTTATATGAACACAACTTTATTACATATGATTGAATTTGGTGTGAAATAAACTTTAATTTAGTTGCAAGAAAAATTTTTTTTAATTAAAAAAATGATAAATACGGCTATTTTAAAAACGCGCGTGCTTTCTAAATCATACTCGCTAAAAGTACAATAAGTTTAAAAATATAATCGAAAAATATATTTTTTTATTTATATAATAAAATGTATACGTCTGTATGTATACAAGTAATTTTATGTTTAACATTCTTTATATAAATAATGAAAGTAATCGATTTAGAAAAGAAATAACAAGTGTAACTAAAATAAAGTGACAAACTTCGACGAGTTTCTTACTTTTCAAACATGAGAAAAGTTCATGTCACCATATATCTGCGAACCTATTGAAATTCAAAACTCTTATTAATGCAATTCTATTTACAATCGGAGTGATTGCTTGTCTGGCCTTGTCTAACTTATCTATTTATTGATCTGTGACTATTTTCTTGTAGTAAACATATATTGTTAATTGAGTAACATTGGAGCCTTCCGACCATTATCATTAGCGTGATACATAAAACAGAGTCTACCAAGTTTGTTTCCTTATTTTAGTTACATTCTATTTATTGATTCTTGACTATTATCTTGTACGAGTAGTAAACATATTGTTGTTACTCGAATAACATTGCAGCCTTCCGACCATTATCATTAGCGCAATATATAAAACCAAATCTATCAAGTTAGTTTCCTTATTTGTTACACTCTGTATATATGCTTGATTTTACGAATTTTATATATATATATATTGCTCCATGCGGTTCTATCTTATATTCTTGATTACAATATTGCACTGAGTTCATTAGATCATTATATATACTCCATGTACCGTGTATTCTTCTTGCATATGCAATATAATGTTGATTAGTATATGCTATTACATCGGCCAATTTAAAAATTCATTTATAATCTAAAATAATAAATCGTTAATATATAATAAGGGAGTGTAAAAATAAATTACAAAGTTTATATAGGGAGTACCTGATTGATTACGTTGGACACCATCAATCACTTCGGCCGGTATCTTTCCATTGTTCAAGCGCTGTGAATGCCCAATCGAGATGTGTCCAATCTGGTACCATTCATTTATATAATAATCTTAAAAAAAATTATACTCGCTAAAAGTACAATAAGTTTAAAAATATGATAAAAAAATATATTTTTTATTTATATAATAAAATGTATGCGTCTATACGTGTACAAATTATTTCATATTTAATATTCTTTATGTAAAAAATGAATGTAATCGATTTAGAAAAGAAAAAGTTTCATTAAACGCAAGTTTCATTAAAAAGAAAAAAAATGAAGTTTTATTAAAAATGTGCAATAACAAGCAGACTATTAAACTTGCGAGAATGAAATTATATTATGAAAAGTTAAAATTTATTGCGTATTTCAACATTTTTTTCTATCATTATCTATTGTCACCCATATTCCATTATTATAATTTCTTATATTTTTTATATTATTTCTTATATTATTATATTTAAGTTACTATAATAAAATTATTTTGTATATAAAGTTATGTATAATAAAGTTAAATATATTTCATTTTTATTTAATGAGAGAGCTTCTTTATAAATGTTATATGTTAAAATAATAGATTTAAGAAAAAATGTATTATACCTGTTTTAAAATATTTATTGTTACAGGAAAATCTTTTAATTGATGCCTGTCTTAGCATCCAAAGATATCCGAATGTCAAGTTCAATATATGTATAGATGTAAATTAATTTCAACATATTCAGTGCGGCGTCCAGGACATTTAGATTGTTGATATTTTTCACTTGAAAATTGTAATAAAGTGCTTTTTCTAAGTACATCAATTATTTTTCTTGAATTAATTGATGATTAACACCAAGTACTAATATATCATGTATCTCTTTTTGACATTCATCTGAAAGACATTCAGATATTTTATTGATGCATGATTGATTTTTTGTAAGATTTGTCCGCATTATAGCAATATTATTATATACGTCTATTATATGCACAGATTATTTCATTATTGGTAACATTAATTTATTATCTAAAAACAACGCAATTCTCTTTTTATAAACAGTAATATTTACACCGATATTTAAAATTAATTGACAAAATTTTAGAAACTTGTTAAAATTACTTATATAATTAAAATAATTTTCATTTTCTACAATAATAAGTATAATAATTTGAGCAATCGAATCAAAAAGATAAGTATTCCGAATTTCATATGCAATTCCATTAATTTTTAACGGTTGTAAAAAAGACCAATTTCGAAGAAAGAATTTTTTCGTTGATTTACCGTTTTTGACATGTTTTATTTCTGGATGTGGCTTCAAATATTTTGATTTACTTTTAGTAAGATTTTTACGATTTTGTATGTTCTGATAATTTGTTATTTTGATTGAGTTCTTCATTTTGTTGTAATGAAGGTATTTTGGTTTTACTTTTATTCATCCAAAAATTTTTTCAAATTAATGCATATCTTTGTTTTTATCAATTTTCTTATTACTATCCTTATCTGTATGAGTATTGCAAATAATACTTATAACATTATTGTTTGCATCATTCATATTAGAAGTTACAATAGCAGCAGATGCCATTTTCATAGTTCCGTCAATAAATTGTATATCGTTGTCCGTTTATCCGTATTATTGATTATAGTTTTGACTATCAATGGTTGGGAATGGACTACCAAACATCAGTGGACGATCACTAAACGAATGGTTACAGTTACCATTGTTTACGTAATCCGGAAAGCCGAGTTTTGAACTATTGAATTATTGATTAGAGTTTTAACTACCAAACGTCGGGAATGGACTATTAAACACCATCAAACGACTACCAAATAGTAATAATGATTATTATTGGATTTTCAATTTTGGGAGGGCCAACTTCACAGAGCTGGTGTCACATAGGTATAATATTAGTTTGTTATAATTCGGAATTTGATTTCCAAGATGGTTATGTCACTCCGTTGCACAATGTTAAAATGTTTAGACCTATTACGAACGAGAAAATGGAAAATTGAAGACAGGTGGCATCTAATTCTAAGGACGAATGGCAACAATCCAATGCTATTAGATCATCCCTCTAGCATTCTTCGTGAATTATCAATTTTTAAAATTAAGTATTGTAGATGGAGAGTAAAAAATGATCCAATTAGAATACTGTATCTGTAATCTGATACCTATCAGGTTGCTTGATGATGAAGTGAACTGCAATCTTCACGAAACATTGGCATTGAACAATGGATCAAGACACGGAGACAACCCGAAAACTTCTCAGCACTTTTAAAATCGACATATAAAAATCCGTACAGAGATCCGCAATGAGTCGACCGGATTGTAGATTAAAAAAGGGTTATTGAAATTTATTTCTGATTAAAATTAAAATAATTGTAAAGATGCACTGTCCTTTCATGAATAAAAGAAAATTATGGATGTAATTGTGAGAAAGACAAAAGAGAAAAGACAAAATATATTGGGTTGAAAAAAAAGTTTCTTCATATTCTCCGGTACATAGTTAGAGAATCGCATAACTATGGTAATATTAATCGGATCTGGCAATATTTAATTTATTTAATTTATAATTTTATTTAATTTATAATTATATAATTTTATTTAATTTATAATTGTGTGCGTTTGAAAGGTACATCATAGAGTAATTAAAAAAAAGTTGTGATACTTGTTCAGTCAAAAGTTATTGCGTCTTGAAAATGAGTAAAAATAAAGAAGAAATTCGATACATTTTGAAATTTTATTACAAAAAAGAAAAGAATGCGAAGGGCTGTTAAGAAAATTTGTGATGTTTATGGACATGTACAGTATCAGTACGTGTGACACAAAGCTGATTCAAGCCTTTTCAATCTAGAAATTTTTATGTCAAAGAAGCACTTCGCTCTGATCAACCAATCACTGGAAAAGTCGAAATCATGAAACAAGACCGGCACATTAGCGATCATGATATCGGTAAAGAACTAAACATCACAATCACAAAATAGTTTTAAACCATTTAGAGAAAACTGGATACAAAAAAAAAACTAAATGTTTAGGTACCACATATATATACATAATTTAACAGTGAAAAATTTAATGAATCGAATTTTTATCTGCGAATCATTGCTAAAACGGAACAAAATCGAACATTTTTGAAACGGGTCATTACGGGCAATGAAAAATAGATCACGTACAACAATAATGTACAAAAAAGATCGTAATCGAAACAAAGTGAAGCTCCATAAGCCAGGATTGACGTCAAGAAAAGTGACTGCGTGTGTGTGGTGAAATTGGAAAGGAATCGTTCACTATGAGATGTAACGCTGGTAAAAAGCGCGGTAACAATGATCAAATGATTGATTCTAATCTCTACTGGAAAGATTACGCCAAATAATCGAGAGAAAGCAACTAGAATTGATCAATACGAAAGACGTTGTCTTTCATCACGGTAACGCTAAACCCCACATATCTTTGGCAACCATTTAATAAAAATTGAGAGAACTTGGTTGGGAAGTTTTAATACATCCATCTTATAGTCCTGATCTTGCGTCATCAGACTATTATTTGTTCGATCTCTATAGAACTCTCTTAATAGTGTAAAGTTGACTTCAAAAGAGGCCTGTGAAAATCACTTGTCGCAGTTTTTCGCCCAGAAATCACAGAAGTTTTACAGTGGGATTATGGTTTTACCTCAAAAATGGCAAAAGGTGATCGAACAAAACGGCATATATTTGGTTTAATAATAAACTTCATTTAAAATATGAAAAAAAAACTTGTTTTACTTTTGCATTACGAAGAAACTTTTTTCCCAACCCAATACTTAAACATTATACGATCACAATCTATTTATTTGTCAAGATTATCAAGAAGTATTTGAACTCCAAATAGAAGAAATCTTCAAATATTAGTTAAATTGATTAATTAATAAAATCATGATATTATACTCGATATTAAATGAGAGATAAGTGAAAAAATAAATAAGCGCATTTAATATTACATTTATTTATTGAGCAGATAAGTAATAATTAAATATGAATGGTTGGATCTAAAAATAAAAATTAAATACATTTGATTCTTATTTAGCGGCTCAATAAGCGCGTGCTTTTTAGTGGTGTGTTCGTTCATCCAAGTACACTAATGTGTTCTGTTTTTATCATTCATTAGACGTAAAACAAGGATAGAATGATAGACTAATGCACTTGGGTTAAGTTTTCGAACGCAGTCTAAACGTATACATTGATCAATAAATATATTCTATTGAGTGAATTACAAGCGGGTTTTATGACATTCACAATTTATTGTGGACCGCAGATTTTTCTCGGACACAATATAGAAAATGTTATAATAAATATGAACACAAAATATATTATTATTACTATAACAAAAACTTAGTAAAAATTTGTGAAATTTGTTTAAAAAAGATATTAAAAATGTAAAAAAAATGTCAGTATATTTTATAATGTTTTTACACAAAATAATTTTGTTAATGCCCATGTAGAAGAAATTTAACTGGCGTGGTACCGCGTTAAGGATTTGGTACTGATTCGATATTGGCATATTACTGAATTAATAACGATTGAGTCCTGAGTACCGAAAGATAACTTGGGTATCAGTACAATCAATACAATCAGTACTGGGACAGTACTGGAGTCGGTACTAGACAAGTATCAAAAGTTGTTGTACTATTTGTACTAAACCAATAGTAGGCCAGTATTATGTCGATAATTGGGCGTACTGACAACTAGTACTGGCGTTACTTACTATTTAACTAGTGCGGTATTTGTTAGGTCCGGTATATAGCCCGCTTTTCCACTTGAGTAATATATTAAAAAAACAGAAAAATGTCATTAATGCTATAAAAAAAGAAGCGAAATAAAAATGTTATCTCGAATATATTTGTTAAAACAAGTAAAATATATTTTGTGCATAAATATGCAAATTTTACTCGATTTTTGCCATCAATCTACTGGCATTTAGCTTTGTCATATTTTTGATGACATTTTGCCGATAAAAAAAATTGTGTTCTTTGAATATATCATTTACAAAATAGTTTTGTGTAAAAACATTACAAAATATACTTAGTAATTTTTTTATTTAAATATCTTTAAACGGTATTATTTGCATGGAAAATAATTAATTCAGACTATTAAGTTTCTTCAAGATACGTGATTGAAGATGATTATTTTCGCTTGTACTAAGATCCTTGCAGGACGTTATACGCCGAGTAAGACATTTTGATGATCTGAAAAAATGAAAATTAAAATGGCAAGTATAACTCAAAGTATAATCATGTTAGATTTATTAAAAATTCCTAATTTGGTAATAATTTTTCTAATTTCGTTAATATATTACACCATGATCTCGTTCACCTTCATAAATGATTCGTTGGACAGAGTAACTATGTATCCGCTAGTTATCTTGATTGGTCTGTTAGATCGCGTAATTATCACCAAAAGGGTCTTCATTAAATCAGCAGGAAGCGTAGGCCAATCCATTTCGTAAATGGCGTTTCCGATTTCAGTGCTCTACATATTTAAGAATGAACTGATTAAAAAGAAAGTTGGATAAATTTTAAAGTAAACAATAATACTAAGTAAGTTTAAATATGGCTCGTATTATGCAATGCCATACAAGAAAAAAAAAGGGGCCAAATAACGAGCATAATATGATGAAAATTGCAATATAAGTTTTATTGTAGTTGCTAAGAATTCAGTATCGAACTCACAGAGTCTTCTTCGGCGATGTTAAATTCAAAATTTAATAATAAAAACAACAATAAAAAGAACAAAATACAGAAATTGTAACGCAATAAAAAGATCGAATAAATTGTACATGTTGAAAGTCGTGATAAGAACATCAATATCAAGGTCAACAAAAAAGTATCATTAAAAATTAATAATTAAATGTAGCTCCCTATTGTTTTACATGGTTATCGTCTAGAAATAAAAAAATTCGCTTTTGTTGTCAATCGGTGCGAGGAAACAATAATAAATTCAACCGCGTAAGTAAATTAAACGAAGAAGAAGGGCCAAGGCTGACAGTCAAGACTGGATTTTTATTGCCCAATTATATATATATATATATATATATATATATATATATATATATGCGTGCCGTAGACTTTATATAAATTCTATAAACCGAAACTAATAAAAAATATCACGAATAAAATTCATGATTAAATATATTAACTTGCATCTTAAAAATTGAAAGAAATTTTATTGCGGAAAATATTACCTCAGCCAAGATTTGAATTTGGATGGAATCTACTTTCCGGGGCGAGCATCTTATCCGAAAAAAGAGGACCAATGACGGTTGGGGCCAATGAAGGCTGGATCTTTTTTGTTCAATAATATATATATATATATATATATATATATATATATATATATATATATATATATATATATATATATATATATATATATATACAGGTTGAGTCACGCAATTGAGACAGATTACATCTTGAAAATTTGGCAACAGATAAAAAAAAACTGTAAAGAGAAAAATTGAATGGTATGATAACGTCTATTTTTCTACGACTTCATTTTTTGCACAAGTGCAACGATAAACCTAAAAAATGCAGATGCACTTTTTTTTTAAATAAAATCGCATATTTTTTTCACTTATATCGATTCTTCGGATCATTTTGCATAAAAAAGCTAAAATGAAACCAGACTTTCGATAAAGTGAACTAGTTCGCGAGTCGTGGTCAGGGATCGAAAGCGGTCGGAGAAAAGAAAGAAGACTAATATGTATGCAACACAGAGATAGATTTATTCAAGAAAACGCGAGAAAGACGTAGATTACTGATAAGTGGTGCGTATATTACAGAGAGACAAAACGAATGCGTCACACTGCACAGAAAACGATGCGAATATTACAGAGCGATACAAGCCAGAGCCAATGCGTCTCGATTTACAGGAAACGGCGCGTATATTACAGAACGAAACAAGAAATGATAAAACCAGCGCGTTGTTGAGCACGACAAATGATTACGTAAACGATAATTAGCGGAGTAAGGACAAATCTGGCGCGTAATATTTACAGCGGTGCGTTTTGAACGGCGTAGCCATTTAACTATTGATTGCGGCGATTCACGGAGCGCCAGGTTAGGTATCGGGAACGGGTGGGCTCCGATAGCCCACGTCGCCGATTGGCTAATTTAAAATAAAATTTTCTGATTGGTGGTCCAGTGGAAAAACTCTAAGCACCGGGCGATGTGTGTGGACGTGTGCTATCGGGACGTGTGCTCTGCAACGGGACCCTCCCATCGGGAGCCGGGATCGATGTGTGATCGATGGGCCAATCGCGGCTCGTTGCCGAGAGGCGGGCGTACGTTTTTCCGATGATCGTCTTTCGCTGCGTGCGTGGCGCGAGTGATTGTCTCATCTTCTCGCCCACACCCTCCTTCCCGGTCTAATGTTCAATTTGTAACTCCTCTTTGTAACTCCTCTCTTACTAACAATAAATACCACGGCGTCCTTCCTTCCACTCCCAGCACCCATCTCAGGTATCTCTCCTCCAACTCTTCTCTTTCCTTCCAATCCCATATTTCTACCTCCATATCCCATTATCGTCCACACCAGTCTGTCGAACAGCCATAATCTTCTGTCCCAGTCCCTTCCAAACTTTTTTTCCCTATTCCCTATATCTGCTAAAAAATCGCCGCCGCCTTCTTTCTTCTGTCCTTCACTTGCGCCTCCTGCCCTCCATTTTTCTGTAGCACGTACTCCAGATATTTTATCTCTTTAACCTTCTCTATTCTCCTCCCTTTCCATCTCCATTCCTTCTTCCTTTTCCTCCTTCCTCCTTTCCTAAATCTCACAATCTTTATTTTATCGGGGTTTAACTCCACTTTTTTCTTCTCTAGATACTTTTCTGATTTTTCCATCATGGTTCTCATATCATCCTCTTCCTCTATCAGAACCATGTCGTTCGCATACGCCAGAGTATATACCTTTCTTTCCCCCAACCCTATTCCCCCCATTTTACCCTTCCCATCTGCTCCTCCAGATTCGCCAATAAAATATTAAAGAGTAACGGACTAAACGGACATCCCTGCCTCACCCCTCTTGCCGTCGGGTGGCCTCCGTTTGGACACGAATCGATTGGACACGAGCCATTCACAGCGCTTGAACAGTGGAAAGCCTCTAGGCACCGGTCGCTGTGGTTGGTGGTGTCCAATCGAGACGTGGTCAATCGGGATACTCCCTTGCCGTCCAAAAACAGTTTCCTACCTCCCTTCCTATCCTCATCCTGCTCTTTGTTTCCCTTAGCATCCTGCTCCACTCTTTTTACTAGCCCCTCCCTCACTCCTCTTTTTCTCCTATCGCTTCCATCAACACCTCTCTGTCCACCGAATCAAAACCCGCCTTTAGGTTTACAAATAGGACCACCAGTTTTCTTCCTTTCTTCCTCAGTTGCCTATTAATTAGATAGATTATTGCATAAATATTGTCTATCGTCCCCATTCCCCTCCTAAAGCCCGTTTGATTTTGCGGTACTATCCCCTTTCCCTCTGTCTTCTCATTCAAACGTTCCGCCAGAACCGAAACATAGATCTTATATAAAGTCGGCAACGTAACTCCTCTATACTCATTTACTTTCCCCCTTCTCCTTTCTTCACTATCGGCACTATGATCCTCCTTCCATTCCTCCGGCCATCCTTCCTCTCTCCAAATTTTATTACAGAACTCCCAGACCCATCTTTCAATCTCCTCTCCCCCGTATTTCTAATCATCTCCTGGTATTCCGTCTATCCCGCTTGCCTTCCCCTTCCCCAATCTTCTTATCGCTCTTTTTATCTCGTTCTTATGTCCTTCTCCGTCTCCCTGCCCCCCTCCCTATCCCCCATTCCCTTCACGACTCTTCCCTCCACTCCTCCTAGCAGCCTCATGGAGTGACCCTTTCATTCCTCCATCTCTACAGTCTCATTCACCCTCTTTCTCTTTCTTCTCTCCCTGTTCACTATTTCCCATATTTCGCTTTCCCTTTTCGCTTTCTCCACTTATCTCTCTCACTTCTCATTCTCCTCCTTTTTCCTCTTGCACATTTCTCTTCTTCCCCCTTCTATATTCTCCTCCTCCCCCACTCTCTTTCTCCAATTTTTCAGCATTTCTTCTCACTCTCTTTTTTTCCTCCCTACAATCCTCATCCCACCAACCCCTCTTTCTCCCCACTTTTATTTTTTTCTCCCTCTCTTCCTCTACTTCTCTGTTGCTCTTTTCAACCTCTTTTCCATCCTCTTCCATTGTTCGTCAATACCCTCATTTCTCCCTCCTTCACATTCCCCCAGCCTCTGCACAAAGTCCTTCCTACCTTCCTCATCCCATATCTCCCTCCATTCCCTCGTAAAAAAGCACTATTAGTGTCACTACTAGTGCCACTACTAGTGTCACTAGCAATAATGCAGTAGTAAATTCGCAATACTGCCACTAGTAGTATTACTATTATTGTAATATAGGAATCTCACTTCTTCGGACTTAGAAACGTTATTCCCGACAAAATCATAGCAATATCACAATTTTAATTGACTAGCATTTTAATAAATTGGTTATACGAGTGAAGGCACGTATTATGGATCCTTTCGGAATAGATTCCGGTCAAAGTTGTTCAATTATTCCCAAGGTTTCTATTGTGTTTTCTAAG
>JANQDE010000108.1:143177-179012 GCA_037157785.1 Cephalotes varians | reverse complement strand
TAGTTTTGTTTCTCTGGAAGGTTCTGCTCGCCATATACATGTGAGATAACCGACGTACCGAAAACAGAGGAGAACTCCCTATCGGGATAAACAATCATAAAAAGAGAAACTCTGTTGGGCTTATTGCCYGCTTGCCGAYAGATRACCGTTRACGCATGAAATTCTTRTTCTAMTAGCTTATYCTATYAGCCGTCCTTGAAAGGAGGAAATCGTGGAGTCCTCAGGACGTAACATTACAATTGTTTTCGTATAGCGCGAAAAGATTTATATATTTTAATCAAATGTTATATTTTAATCATTATACAGAAGAACGGAATTCGTACGGCGAAATAATTTTCTTTATTGAACCAGTGATGATTTTATTGATGTCCAACGTGGTGTTCTTCATTCTCACGTCGAGACATTGTAATAAAGTAAAAGCGGAGTTAAAAAGAGTAACTCTAAATCCCATGGATCCCAGAAACAAACGATTTCATTCCGACAGAGAGAGGTAATTGCTTTTTCATCAGCTGAATAGGATTTTTTTTCGTTTTCCAAGGCAATTGTGAATGAAAAAAGATACTTTAGCAATAAATTCGCGGTTATCCGTTAATTTTGAGCACGCGCATCATTTGGAACTTTCAGTATCTATTTTATTACCTTCCTCGAAATCATTCTAGCACAACCTAGGCAAAAATATAAAAATCACTCTCTATTTAAAACTAGAAACGCGGCAATCAAAATCGTGCATGTTTGAAGATACATTCAGTTTATACATTATTGACTTCGATTATGGGTAGTTGGTTAGTTAGCCGGTTATAAAATCAATCATTAGATTGATCGATTTTATGAATAATTGTTGTTAAATTTTAATGAATGGAAAACATTTAATAAATAATTCTTTCTGATTCCTATAGCAAGTGTAAGGAATCGCAAATATAGCTAGGACAGAATTTCTGTCGAACTTGATTGCTTTATCTGTATTTTTCATTAATATCTTTACGTACCGTTTATTTTATATATAAAATTTTATTTTACAAAAGAATTGTATCTATTACTTACTATTATACTTTCCGATAGACTTATCATAAACGTCAAACTGTTCATTGTCATGGGAATGTCCTGGATCTGGGAAGTGGTGTCGTTTTTCCTGACAAAATATTTACATGATGAGGTTTGGCACCATGTATTATACTATACTACCGACGTCTTCAATTGCCTCCAAGGTGTATTGATCTTCATTCTCTTCGTCTTGAAGAATCGAGTGTATCAAGCGCTTCGCAAGCGATTGGGATCGAACAACAAAAAAGAAGAAATCCAACTGGATGTGCAACAACCTTGATTTTGCACGATCTTGATAGAGTTAGGAAAAGCACGAGTAGCAGTACGTTAACGACTACGTTCGCGATTAGTTTGACGCCATAAAATAATTGAGACTGTTTAGCATGAATAATTTGTTTTCTTTTTTATCATATATTCTCTAAAATATTTGATAGAAAAGAAGATATAAATATCTTCTAGTCATCCTCCAATTATCTTAAATACATACTCTTGTCTAAAATAAATAAAAACCTTCCTGTTATCAATACTTTATTAAGTAGAGTGTATTCAATAGCGTATATTAATAAATTATACGTAATAATACATAATGATGACAAATTTTATTCATTATTATGAATGAATTATTCCAACAAAATTAATCTGTAATTTTATTATTCTCTTGATAACAGGAAATATAATTGCATTTGATTAGATGATCTGGCACCACGCAAATAGTGGCATAAATATAGCTTGACGTATGATATGATTGTATAAAGTTTCCTTTTGTATTAGCTCATATTTTGATGAATGGATTCATTCATAACTGCTATTCTTGACTCTCAGAAATGTCTGCTAAGAAGCTGAATATAGTACAAGATTTTGTATTACTTTCCAAATTAGATTTATAAATGTAACAGTGTATGTTATATCAAAATGTTACTAAAAATACCAAAGAAGATTATCTTTAATCGTACAAATTATGAACGATATTTTTACATGTTTACAACATGCGATGTACGACTCAAGTTAAGCACGATGATAGATAAAGTTGAAAAATGTATGTATATAAAGTGTTATTGTTTAAACATTAGTTCTTGATATATCTTTGCTTGATATATCTTATATATTTACGTTAAGAAAATATTTTTATACGATTAGAAGAAATTGATCGACTTTATGTGAGACATTTTAAAAGTTTTTTTTTTTAGAACATGCTGCTTTTCTTAAAAATCTGATAATAAGCAAATTAAATAATATTATATTAAAATAATATAACAAAGTTTTCTTTTTGAAACAATTTCACGTTTCAATATTTTCCCGAACGTAAATATTAGAATAATGTATTTTGTTTGTCGCATATGCTATTGTGACAATTAATTATTTTTCTCGATACCAATTGGAATAGGAATCAGATAAACACATTAGTAAGTCTACAGATAGCAAAAACTGCTTTTATTTTAAATTCAAATGGAGTTTAAAGATAAAAATTATGATTTCTTGCAGCAATATATATCCGTTTACACTATGTATCCAGGATGCATTTAGAATATATCTAGATCATATTTTTAAATACGCGCTTAATATCAAAAGTCGAAACTAAACTCTCATGCCACTACAAAACTTGAACAGGTTTTTCTTCTGTCACTGAAAAAAATTCTTAAAGAAAGATTAAGATATTATGTGGCAACTTTTTAACCGGCGGTTCTAGGCGATACTAATGCCAGACTCGTATTCGCGCAATTCTAATTTTTTTCTAATATAAATTTTTCTAATCATAAAAAGTTTGACATAATATGGCCAACACCTATATAAATCAATCACTCATAGAGTTTCCAAAATCACTTGGTGTTGTATTAATGGCAAACTAGCGCACAGTCGCGTTTCACGTAGATATCTATTATAAAAATGTCTTTGCGTGTCACATGTAACCCGTCATCCAACGAACAATTTTCTTTCGCAGGAATCAACATAAATTACTCCTAAAACGTTGAGTAAAATTGCGTGTTATTAAAGATAAAATTATATCACTAGCACATAGATGTACCTCCTCCGCAACACAGTCTCTCTTCTTTTTGCTTAAAAATACCACAAAATTAATAAATTCATTTGTCAACGAATTCATTAAAACATACATAAGTGTAATAAAAGACACACAGTTCGCACAGCTTACTAATAAATTTCGTGTTTAGAGTAATCAAAAAAAGAAATACGTAGACATTACTATAATTATGATTATAATAATGTATAATAGGATGTATAATTATAATTAAAATAAATATAATTATAATTATAAATTCGTGTTAACAAATTGTGCGCGCGCGCACATAGTATAACAAGTTCCATGATCATGGCATCCATGAAACTCTCACACAATTTATGAACTTATGAACCCCCGAATCCTAAGATCATAAAATAAACGCAATTAATTTTACTTTATTGAAGATGCGGCCAACTGTCAATCGTTTTCTCATTTCATATAAAGAATTTTGGACTAGGATCATTGCTTAAGTTCAATTGCTTCTCTACTTAACGATACCGTTGATCTAACGATCGATAAAATCTTCTCTCCGCACATAACTCAGGATAAAAGTTCCAGCTGCGATATTGCTATCACTATAATTATTTGTCACTATGCTTTTTCCCTCCTTTTTTTTCACACGCGGCATTCACAAGCCCTTGTTAACTCGTTAGCCCCAAGTCGTGTGACGTGATCCAGCGCGTGCGGACGTGATCCGCCTATGGCTGGTTATTGTATCATTTTTGGAAGGGATCTATCCTTGTGCATTGCATACATATTTTTACTTTATTTTTCTTTCTACGCAATTTTCGATTTTGCTTTTTCGACTCCCTGGCCAATTTGATCTCGTTTACGAAAGGGATCATCAGCCACAATTGAACAAGAAGAAGAAGGGTGTTTTCCATTTAGTGACACAAGTCGACACATACATTATTCTATCTTTTTTGGCATTTAATAAAGACAGAATAATACTTGTGTCGACTTGTGTCCAAATAGAAAGCACCAAAAGTTAACTCGTTAGCCCATCGTGCTTAACCTTGCGAAAACGATATGCAAGGGTTCAACATGTTTCACGCGCGTCTCCTCGCTCTCTTAAACGATTTGATTAATAAACTGCTTGTTTTTGTGCGATACGTTAAAGTGTTAAATTTTTATTCGTAGATTTTCTGCGGATAAATAAAATAAGTGTAGTGAATTTAAAGAGAGAGAAAGAAAAAAAATATATATGTATATACTATTTTCGTTTATTCATTTTAACCTTAACCCATTAAGTCCCAAATGTCCCGAATTTTCAATGAGTTTTCAGCTGGCTCATTCTCAATGTTATCTGTGCTGAAAAAATTTCAGCCACATCAATTCCGATGTGAAATTTCATGTTCTTTCAGAATATAGCCTCAGAATTTGTCTAAAATTAATTTTAAGAAAGTTATGAACAAATTTTTGCAAAAAAATGTGATTTTTTTCGACGACAAAAAATTTTAGATCCAAAATTTTTTTTATCAAACAGGCGATTCCCATATTCTGCACCAGGAAAAATCGAGGCCTCGAAACCTAAACTTCAAAATGTAATGGGTCCAAAAAGAAAATTCAATATGGCAGCCCCCAAAATGGCGTCCAAATCACAAAAATTCACGGTATTGCGCGTTTCTTCATTAAAAAAGCCTTATTTCCTTTCTGCTTCGAACGTTTTTTGGAATTTAAGTCGTTTTCATCTCATCTGTAGTCTAAAAATCATGAAAACTCTATATGTGATTGTTAAAAAAATGAATTGATCGATAATATTGCAAAAAGAGTACGAAAAAAGACGACTTATAGCAGTTTTTCGGTAATTTTAATGTGTTTTATATAATATTTATTTAATTATATACATATACATACATACGTATATATATAATATATATGAATGTACGTATATATATATATATATATATACGTAATGAAGAAACGCGTAATACTGTGAATTTTTGTGATTTGGACGCCATTTTGGGGGCCGCCATATTGAATTTTCTATTTCGGACCCATTACGTTTTGAAGTTTAGGTTTCGAGGCCTCGATTTTTCCTGGTGCAGAACATGGGAATCGCCTATTTGATAAAAAAATTTTGGATCTAAAATTTTTTGTCGTCGAAAAAATCGCATTTTTTTGCAAAAATTTGTTCATAACTTCCTTAAAATTAATTTTAGACAAATTCTGAGGCTATATTCTGAAAGAACATGAAATTTCACGTCGGAATTGATGTGGCTGAAATTTTTTCAGCACAGATAACATTGAGAATGAGCCGGCTGAAAACTCATTGAAAATTCGGGACATTTGGGACTTAATGGGTTAATGGCTGCGTTCGGGCAAACGCTATTAGCGCTGAAAATCTATAGTGCATGTACGTGTACTGCCCGAACGCAGCCAATGTAATGTGTATATTCGTATATTTTTTCAAGTGGAAACTGTTGGCAGCGTCAAAAATATTAATATTAAAAATAAAAACATTAATAAAATATTTATAATAAAAATGGGTGGCTGCGTTGTTTCATATTGTAATAATTCAGCTGCTAAAGGATAAACGATGAAAAGATTTCCTAGAAATCCTGAACGACAAACTGTATGGGTAAAAAATATTAATCGAGAAGATTGGGTACCAACAAACAATTCACTTCTTTGAGAAATTAATACGTTTGAATTTTTTACAATAAGATAAATGAAATATTTAATATTAATGTAATTAAAATTAAATATAATATTTTAGAATGCCATAATCTGTTAACAAAAATAATTGCTAAAAATTTGTTGTATTGAGGTTAAAAATTTATAATAAAAAAAAAAGTATTTTATTACCTCAAAGATATGATAATAAGCCTATGTATAATATTCATTAAAAATACAAAAATATTTTAAAAAGTTTTGTACATTTCTCCTATTTCTGAATTTTTAAGGTTATCGAAGTTTGAATTGGAGCGGGAGTTGCCACAAACGATGGACTAATCAAAAGTTGTCAATCTCGTGTCCAGATATAGGGTTTCTATCTCTTGCCTTTCCAACGCGCCGCCGATAGCTAATGTTTCATAAACTGGGCTATACCTCGAGCGGCTACAGCGTGGAGCGCTTCTCCCGGCGTGTTCTCATTATATATATATATATAATACATTTGAAATTATATATTCAAATTTAAACTTTGTCAATCCGAAATGCGCGCCGTATATTTTCGAACTTTCAATGCAATCTTAAACCGAAACTAATCGAAAATGTCACGAATAATATTCATGATTAAATATGAAGCTAATTTGCATCTTAAAAATTGAAAGAAATTTTATTGCAAAAAATATTATCTCAGATAAGACGCATCGGAAAGACGGAGAGATTTTAGATTCAAACCCTGGCTGAGGTAATATATATATTGTATATATAAATATAAACATTATTGGGTAACAAAAATATCCAGTCTTGACTGTCATTGGCCTTTCTTCTTCATTTAAACTTTAAGTAAGTCATATTTTTAAACTTTAAGTAAGTCATATTTCTCGAAGAAAATAATGATTTTAAAAGCTTAAAAATTGTTAAATGACCGACCTTTAATGTCACTTCGTTGCCGAACCAACAATACAAATAAATCTGCATGAGCATGGAACCAAGATACGATAAACTCCACACGAAGTCGAGGCTTAGCAAGTTCCTTGTCAACATTTTGTAGATGGTAAGACAGAGCACTGTCGAACTTATGGTGAATTGCATGAAAATCATTAGCATGAACACCGCATTGACGTGTTCCGCAAATCTGCATCATTATAATTATCATTTCAATATACATATATACATATATTTCCTTTGTTTTCTTCACGCATGAATAAACTCTTATTTTTACCTATACACGAAGCGATGATGATAGACGAGCTCGCGGACTAATCGCCGCTCTCGTGCCTTGAAATCTTCCTTTGAGGTGTTGCTTTTCCAGGTCTCTCGTAGCGAATCCGGTAACGTGCGAGCGCGATGGCAGAGTATGTCCAACTGGGCACAGATCTGGATCATAAAACCAGAGATAAGAGTTTCGTGGGCGACGCTGGCGTTCGCGCAAACCATTAATCCGATGGTTTGATGCAACAAAGTCACCCAGAAAGCGATCGTTGACGAGATATCATAGAACACCCAGTCGGACAGCAGTAAAGTCCGGGTAGTAATAAAATGTCGAAATTGAGCAACTGTAGCGAAGAAAGCGGAAGACTCGTTCAATATCTCGCAGCATATGGTGATTATTCTGGAGTAACATTGAAGAAATATTGAAGAAATATGTATGTTGCAAATGTATCTAAATAGAAATTATTATTTCTTAAAATATATATTATAGGAATATTTCCCACATAGCATGTAATATTATAGCAATATCATTTTTCCATTGCAATATTACAATAAAATATAGCAGAAATATTACAGAGATATTGTAAATATATCACAGTAATATTATGGTGATAATATATAATATTACAGTTATGTTACTGTAATATTACGTAATATTTATATAATATGTAATATTTATAATATGTTGCGAAAAATTAAATTATCTTAATGAATTCTTTTTTTAATTTTATTGATTTGTTATTTTTAATGTAATTTAAAATTGTTTCATATAATAAGATTCTACAATATTAAAAAAACAATATTGTTTGTTAACACAATAAATATATAATATTGTTACAAACTAAAAGTTTATAAAACTAAATATAATCTATAAAGAAAAAAAAACATTTTTCTAAATCAGAATTGATCCATTAGCATTAGACCATGAACATGATTACAAAGAAATATAAAATATTGAATTTAGATTCATTTTATTTAAATTGTGACGATATTAAAAATAATTACGTTTTAAAATACTGTGGTTTGCGTTTACAATATTGCTAAAAGTCAAAATAATAATGTACATTATGGGATAAAAACTAATACCTAATATAAATTTACTACACCATGCGAATCACATGTTGGAATAGCCATAGCCAAACAAAACAAATGTACGGAATCATAATCTTATCAAAACATATGCACAAAAGCTTATAAAATTCCGTACAAAAATTAATTTATCATCCTGCCAGATTACATATAATTGTATCATTATACCAAAAATTATATAAATAATTTTGTGTGTGTGTGTGTGTGTGTGTGTGTGTGTGTGTGNTGTGTGTGTGTGTGTGTGTGTGTGTGTGTGTGCGTGCGTGCGTGTGTGTGTGTGTGTGTGTGTGTGAATTAGAAGTCTTATAAATTTATGTAGGAATAATGTTAATTTTAAAACAATTCCATAGCTATTTTTATACTAATATGTATACGTATAATTTTGTAATATCTTAATAATGACTTAATGATGTCTCTTACGTCAATAAGACGTCATAGAAATATTATTTAATATCACTCTGGTACTTAAGATTGCAATAATATATTGCAACAATATTATTATATATTTCATTGTTATTTATCAATGTGTAATATGTCAGTAATATTTTTGTCATATTTTACTGTAATATGTAATATTTCTGTAATATTATTGCAATATTTATTAGGTGCTATGAGTTACCTATTGGTCGGTATTTATAGTCGGTTCTTATATTTAAGATTGTCTTAAGTACAGTCTTAAGATGTAATAAGATGTAATAAGTCTATAAGTATAAAACAGAAATCATACAACAAAAAATGTCAGAAAAATATTTTAAACATTTTTTATTCAAAGTAAGATTTTTTACGATCGCTATACTTTCGCTATACTTTTCAATTTGTATACATCACCATTGAGTACTCCTCTCTTGTAATCATCTTTTGTTTGGTGAAGGCGACTAAATTTCTGGCATATCATCGAATAATATATTGATTATAAAAGATCCTATTTTAAATAAAAAAGTTCAAAATATTTTTTTGTATATTATTATATTATATGATTTTTATTCCTGACCATATGAATTGCACCGTGACACCGTGTATAAATATTTCTGTAAATATTTAGTCTATTTTTTCATCTTTAATTTTTTGAATTTTCAATCTTTTCTTTGAATTTTCTGGATTTTCTTGTTTCACATAAAAAGATCGTTCAAAAAATCATACAACATTCGAACTTAATTTTTACAGAGTTTAATTTGACAATACGCACTTCGCATTGCGATCGAAGCGTCGTTGGATATTCATTTCGTGATCATTTCGGGGTAGGCAGATGTCCTTCAACAGCATATCAGTGAGATTGATGATTTCGTCTCGACGTAGTGTCAAGTTCGTCACTTTGCAGCTAACGCCGAGTACTGATAGGAACAATAAGAATTTCTCGATGAATGTCTCGAGATCTTTGACTATGAAACAATCGACCAAACCGCAAAACGTGAATGAGTAAAGTAGAAAATTCATCGCAATAGAATAAACGATATACGCCCAATACTTGATGGATGTTAAGTCAACGGGTCGCCAATATCCAGTATACGTCAATAACGCGAACGATAAAGAAAGAATGCGCATCGTTCTCGGTAAATAAAGTCTAAGAAAAGGTCGCGAAGATCATAGGTAAGGTCTCGATAAAAATATTTCTTGCGAGACAACGTTCTCAGGATGCTATTATATTGCTATTTCTATTTTCTCGCGTTAGCGTTTTGTGTCGTATCGCTTTTCTTATTCCTTCTCACTTAGCAATTACTTTGACTTCCGCTATAAATAATTCATACACAAATAAGTTTTGCTAATCGTTTTATGAAACGTTACATGTAACATTCTAACAAAGACTATCCACTATAAGAGTCATGCCACAATTATTATGGAGAGTTCTGCCTTATTCCTCTTTATTTAAAAATAATGTATAAATTTGCTACGTTTTTTTTCTCTATACTGTCTTTTCTATATCTGTCATCATTGCGATCGATATACATAAGTTTGGATCTCAGTGCTATCAATATTTCTTAATCTTATATACTTTAATTATTTTTTACTTCCAATTATCTCCATCAATTTTGTATTTTTAACAAATTTAAATTTGAATTACAAAAATATGTCGAGAAGCACAGTGATGTGATAATCGCCAATTGGATATTAAATTAATGACATTATTGCGTGTGGCGGAAAGCAGAAGACGTCTGGACATGCAGAATAATGTAGCACAACTCGGTTATTACGAGGAATAAAGTAAGTTGCGTTCGATTGTTCATTAATATGTAATGAATAATTATGCATGATAAAATATGCGCGTTGTAGAAGCCAATACATTCTCCCTCTAATTGTTTTTTCTTTCAAATTAAAAGAATTTGATATTTCTTTTTTTTAGAAATTTTGTGGTATCTTTTTGATTTTAAATTCAATGTAGTACAATCAATTTGTCCAGATGAGTCCTTGCTCTTTCAATCCGAAAGGATTTTTATTGTTCGTCACAAGATATACGGTTCCTCGCCTAGAAAAAAAGGAAAAAGTAAATATTTTGTAATTTTTTGCATTTAAAAATCATTATTCTAATGAAAAAGATTCTCATAATATTTTTAAGAATATTTCATATTTTATAAGTTTTTTCGGAAATAAAAAATCTTAAAATATTTCAGAATTCACACATAAATATGCATAAAAAATTTTAGAGAAGATGTAGATTTTCTCAGCATTAGTGTTCGAATTCATATAAACAAATTTTTTAAAAAGTTATAAAATTTATATTCTTTATAAAAGTTCTTTTCTTTATAAACAAGTTTTCAAAAAGTTTTGAAAAATTATGTGAAGAATTCTAATAAAATTTTTCACCAAGGAATAATACTTCATAAAATAATAATTTTTTTCTTTGAAAACTGTTGCTTTGAAATTATTGCTTTGCTCAGAATTTTTTTACTGACGCGCTGCTCGGAGTGGCATATCCCATGATAATCCGCGTGTTATTACTGCATTCGCCTATAGCCAAATGAGATAACGAAGAACATTGCATGCCTAAAAAAGCAGATTCATCGATCAAAGATTCGACATAGAATTTCCAAGAACGATGATGGCTGCAGAAATCTGAAATAACAAAAACCGTAAAAGATACTTTGTAATATGTTTAGCTACAAATTCTAAAAAAGAGAAAATATACCATCTTTGGTATAAAAATTAGGGTATTTCGGACAGCCGGGTTGTATGCGTTCACCACCGTTCGGGAAAAAATCCACTGTGCCTGTAATCTTGGCAATACCATAAAATCCATAATCCGTATGTATGATATCTACGAAACGGGCATCAGAGGACGTAAGAGGAGGGTAGAGAAAATTGTAAAGAGGCCCGGCGGGATCCAATCCTATGCAAAAGTATCTTTAAGTACATATTTTTTATATATTTTATATATTTTTTATATTTTTTTTTATATATAGTAATAACAATAATAATAAAATAATAATAATAACAATAATAGTAATAACAATAATAATAACAATAATAATAAAATAATAATAATAATTTTTGTTGTATGTATACACATACATTATTGTTTATAAGTTCGAAAACGTTTGCGATTTTCTCGCATCTCACGAAAAGCTAAGTATTTCGATGAAAAAGATTGTAAACAAGTTTTCAAAAATGCATTTTAAAGAGGAAAGATAGAACTTTAAAGTTTTTAGTTTTGTCTGTATGATATTTTTTTGTTTCTAAATTACGTAAAATTAAAAATTGATGCGATGGTTTTTTTTTTAAATATTTTTCTTTAAAACGTTATAGCTTGATGAAATATCAAATTACACGCACGCACGCACGCACGCACTCACGCACACACGTACGCACGCACGCACGCACCACGTACGCACGCACGCACACACGCACGCACAAAAATTAATGAAGAAATATTTTAAAGTAAAAGTTTTTAAAGTAAAATCAAATGTTTTAAAAAAAAAATTGATAGAATGATTTTTCGCAATAATATCGAATTTTTGTAAGAACTTATTTTTATCAAATTTTTTTAAATTTCAAGCTAAAGAATTTACAAAAACAAAAAAATGTTAATAGGCTTCATTTGCATAAAATTTTTCAAAATTTTTTAGCACCCTCAAGATGTTTTAAGCTTGAAAAAGTGGATTTTTCTTTTCTTCGATCATTTTTATGAAATTATTTTTATAAGGTATTTTTTTCAAGTTTAAAACACCTTTAAAATGGCTATTTATTTATATGCCCTGTTACCATGTCTGGCTGGCGCCAGACTATGCGCGTATTCGCAATGCGTGATTTCGTGATGCGTAATTCGTGATTCGTATGTAATTCGTGAATAGTGTAGAGAGAAAATTCATATAGTTCACGTTCGTCATTCGCCAGCAAAGCGGTTTTTCGATGAAATCAAAGAGCGCGAATCATAACAAATCAACCTATTCGTTTGGGTTCCATTGATTCATATATATCGCTACATTATGCGCGATTGTTCGTGTATCTTCGTGTTTGTGATTACTAGATTATGTTTTGCGAAAGAAAAAGAATCGAAAGAAATATCCTAATTTTTCGCTAATATCGCCGATTGTCGTTTATTCATTGTCAAAAAAATAATCAAAAATACTAGCTATCGCTAATCGTGAATCACGAATCACGAATCACGAATACGCGCATAGTCTAGCGTCAGCATTACTGACATATATTCGTCTCTAGATAAATTATGAAAAATGATCAAAATGTATTTTTTTATAAAAATTATTGACAATCAAAAACGTCTTTACAAAATTTTGAAAAGATATACAAATTAGCACATTACAAATGTTTTTTCTTCTATTTCTTTAGTTTTGAAGTTAAAAAATATTTTATAAAAAGTAAGTTTAAGTAAATATAAGTTTTTGCATAAGAAATTCGATATTATTGTAAAAAATCATAGAACTAATTTTTTTTTAAAAACATTTTAAAGCTTAAAAACTACTTTAAAATAACTTACTTTAAAATAATTTTTTATTAATTTTTTCTGTCATTCAGCTCCACAGTGCTTTTACAAAACTTGTAAAAAAAAATATTTAAAAAATATTAATTTTCCATTATATGTAATTTACAAACAAAATATCGTAGAAACAAAATTAAAAAGCAGCTTTGGATCTCTATCTTTTCTTTTTAAAATTTTTGAAAACGTCTCTATAACGATTTTTTTTCACCGACTACTTAACTTTTCATTAGATGTGAGAAAATCGCGAACTTATAATTGGGATAGTGTATATCAAATTGGTATATCTGTCAAGATTAAAACATAACAAAGATATAAATTTTCTCTTTTTTTAAAAAAGGAGATATTTTATTTGTGAAAATGTGAATTAAAAAATAATCAAGAATTAATCCAAATTTGAAAAATTTCGTTATTATGAATTTGTATGGGAGAGAAAAAAAAGGAAAAAAATTATCAAAATATTTTAAAATCTTTCGTTATTTTTAAACATATTTTAGTGTTATTAAACAATAATACATAAATAAAATCAAGATAAAATAAAATCAACTGATAAAAACTTGTGAACTTTCACCCGTAATTCTAGGAATCTGAAAGCTGACTTTTTTGCCGATATAGCCGGCGATATGACAGCCTAAGGAGTGTCCGACGATGTGCAATTTTTCCGTATCAAAGCCCGATTTTGCCATTTTATCAAGAACCATCGTGAGAATATCTGCAATGTGAAAGACATTTCTTGCCACTGTTGGATAAGAATCGTTCGCTAATTTCCTGTAATCCACTGCCATAACGTTGTGATCGCTCCTTTTCAAGTAAGCTGAAAAGCTGAAAATAATTTACATGCTTTTTAAAATACACATGTTATTAAGATATACCTTGCATCATGGATCGTGAACTTTCTTTCTCTAGACTTTCTGTGAAACCGTGAATATATAATACCGTTGGTTTGCTATTGACTATTCGAGATGTAATCGCGCTGGCATTCTCCAGCGAATAGTCGACATATTCATGCATAGTAATCCTAAAAGAGATAAATTTGGATCGATACGAAAACAGATTTATTAAAAATTTGTTTTATTGTCATTGATATCATTATAAATTGATTTTTTTATCTCGAGAATTTAATTTCAAGCGGTGAAAATGATAAAAGAAATCAAAGGTTTAAAAATAAGCACCCGACGTAAACACGTAGAAAGATGCTCTCGAGGTCTTCCTTGGACGCTCCGCCTATGAAAAAATAGATACAGCTAACTTTTCTTTCTTACATCAAACATTATTTATATATATATATATATATTTAAACAAATATATATACTTAACAAAAAAGACAAATCATTTAAAATAAAATATTTCTTCAATATACGAATTTTCTTAAAACTACTATATCTAATTGAGATCTTCGAAATTCATTAAAAGAAGTATTATTCATATACACATTGCATTTTAGATAACCGAACGTGTATAAACAAAATCGTGCAAATTTGTGATTACTTGTGATTCTGACAATTTGTCATATTTGTCTTCAATGATTTCGAATATATCAACATTATAGCGACATGCAGACATACACGATATATACAATATGAATTGTAAACACCCACACAAAGAGTGACTGTTTGCTGACAGTTAGTCGACTTTTCCTAGTCGGCATAAAGTCGACTATGAAAAGTCAACTATATGTCGACTTAACTTGAAAAGTCGTCTTACTGTCAACTTTTGGTCAATTGATAGTCAACTTGGAAAGTCAACTGTTAGTCGACTATTTTTAGGACATTCGTCAACTATTAGTCAAATATAAGTCGACATTCTGCTTCTTAAAAGTTGACTCTTGACTTCTCTAGACAACTTATAGTCAATTTTCAGTCGACTTCGTGTTGTATGGGCAGTTTAATGGCAAAATAGCAGCATCAAAGTTCTCACGTTGACATTATGATAGCATTGATCCTATAAATTATTATGGCAACGACAACATAACAGTATGAATTTTGAATCACTTTAAATTACTGCATATGCTTGCCAGCAAATTGGCAAGTTGCTATCTACAGTTGTCATATTGTAAAGGTAAAGAAAAAGGTGGTATTATGATCTTTGTAGATATTATGGCGCTTCTTAATATCTTTGCTATTAGAGATGGCAAATTCTATGATTATTTATGAATCATTATTTAGGAATCATTTATTTAGTAGTCCACCGTTGCACAATGGCGCTAATATGCCAATACACATAGCCGGCATTTATTATAACGTATTTTTATTTTCAAGCATTTCGAAACATTTTCAAAGTACATATTATCATTTAATTATGTTATATTCCTTCATTCTTTTTAAACTTAGACATATTATTACATATATGTATTCATTTTGTTTCATTCGTTATTTAGCTATACATATCTCAAATTGTGCAAATATGATATTTTGTTAATGTTAGTTTTCTACGCAATGTACAATTTTTTTTCAAGATTATCGAATAATTGTTCGATAATTAGCTTTATTGCTATAATTTACGTTACATATACTATAAATTTTTAATACTGATGATAACCTATATGGCAGAAATTATGTGTACGTATATACATTTGCATACATTCTGTAATACTTTTTTTATAATTATATAATTTGGTTACCAAATACCGTATTTTTAAAAATCTATTTTTAAAATCTATTTTTGTGATCACATTACCACCCCTGTTCCTCTTTGATTCATTACCACATTTTTATAATTAACAACCTAAGTAATAAATATTTCAATTTTAAGTCCTGAATCGATTAAACGACTTTTTGACGAATATAATCGTTAAGTTTTAAATTTAAATATTAATTGTTAACAAAGTTATTGTACAAAATGTAAATGGGAGATTATAAAGTGGGAGATCACCTTTTCTTCTATCAATTTACTAATATAAATGCGGATTCAGTTGTTACAATTCTGGTAGCAACCATGCTTGATTTGTGAGCAACAATATAGTTGCTATCTCTTACCTCAAAAGTGACACATTTTCGAGTTATAACCATGAATAAGTTAAATAAACATTAATCATCAAAAATAAACTAACCTCATAAAAAATTATCATCACAAAAAGATGATTTTTTAAAGAGTTATGAAACAAAAATGCATTAACATTTTCAGGATCAAGTTTAAAAAAAAAAATTTTTTTATTCGAAATGTGATTCGAAAATGATTTTAATAAATAACAATAAATTAAAAGTTTGTTTTTGTTTTCGATAAATCATCTGAAAACAATCACTTATACAGAGTCCGTTGCACTCCTCACATTCAAATTTAGATTTTGCTCGCAATTTATTTCGCTCCTGTACAAACAATACATCTTTTTTGTTCTATTGGATGATTTTTATCTTTTTCAATAGAAGAAGGAAAGTATTTAACTGTCAGACGTAAAGGATTAGACGCAGATAGCAAAATGCTAGCAAATTGCTAGTAGGTTGGCAACAAAATCGATCAGATTTCCTGCAAAATCGTAGCTATCTGTGTCCGCATTTAGTTCAGGATTTGTTGATAAAACCTGTTAATATGCTATGCCAGTAGATTGTTAGAGAAATCGAATAGACTCTGCTACTTTGTAGGTGTTCAAATTGTGATTGCTATTGAAAAATCTTTGAAAATAATGTTTCTTTGTATTTTTATTTTAAGGGCGATTTTAAACAAGGATAAAAAATAAAAAATAAATAATATAAATTTTATTAATAGAAATTAATATATTTTACATTTAAGACACATTAAATTGTGAAAATGTATCTAAAGATACAAAAATATCGCGCGTATCCTTGTTCTCTGTATCAACACCAGCAATTATTTTCTAACTATCCAGCAAAAAAAAATAGATTGAAATGAATTGAAAATTTTAAACCATTTTAATCCATCATTTGAATAAAATATTTGAATAAAATAGAAAAAATAGCATTTACATCATTTCAATCCTATGTCATAGATTAAAATGAATTGTATGACCCGAGTAACTTTTTTTTAGATTTAAAAAGTAGAAATCATTTTATTTTAATCCCGCGTAATAGATTAAAATGAATTAATGGTCTGCATATTTTTTTTTAATTGAAAAGAATAAGAATCGCTTTGTTTTTATCCCTTCATGTGGATTAAAATGGATTTTAAAAAATTCGGAAACTTTAATTGGATTCAAAATATCAAAATCTGGATTTAACACGAGCAAAACGAATCTATTTTTGTCTATTTTAATCCATTTTCGTTTACTGGGTATTCATTAACTTCCTTAGTCCAAAAAATACAATCATATTTCGCGCTAGTAAGTGCACCCAAAAATAATGTACAATTATGACATGTCCGAATTTTGATAGATCTCGGTTATATAGACAGCTCGATAAATTTTACACGCGAGAAAGGGATATCAATGGACTATCTAGGATGCGTTCCATATAACGTTCGCAACGCTCGCGTGCATCATTTCATCCTTGTTTGACATTCGATTACAACGAAGATGAAATGATGCACGCGAGCGTTGCGGACGTTAAGTGGAACGCACCCCTAGTGGCAATTTTGCAAGTATTAAGTGATAGCGCAGATCCTGCTCAGTTTCTACTGCCAATCTGCTAGGTTCCATTAACAGGTTCTGTTTGATTTCTGACGCCAATATGCTGGCACAGAATGTCCAACGGGTTTTGACAAATTTCTGATGGCAGTTTGGCGACATCGTTTGATATTACAGACTCTATATGAAATTTGTTGCCTTTCTGTTATCAAATGTTGATAGCATGCTCTGCTCAAAATTAGCTTATTGGCTATCTGGGTAAATAATCGAGGTTTACTGATTACAGATTTACTCTTTGAACCATATATATGTTTTTCAATGATACTTTTAATTATAATTATAAGTTGAAATCAGAAAACGATGGATTTAGAAGATTTCTCATTTTGAATAGAACATAAACATTGAATACAGCAAAATCAATTAAGTGAAAAAAACTATTTTTTTGTATCACTACAGATTTTCGAAGAAATTTAAAGAAATTCATTTGCATACCCGGGAAAAAATGTTTCATAATTATATAAAATTATATACAATTATAAATAATTATATATAAAATATGTTCATACATATATATATAATTTTTTTCTCGGGTATCAACTTGGTCGATAGTTCTCATAAAGTAGAGCCTAAAATCCTTAAAATAGTACTTTATTCATTAAAAAATATTAATATATTCTCAAGATATTCGTTATTATATACAGTACGCCGATCCTAAATCGGTTATCATGTTAAGAATATTTTCTTTTTTCAGATATTTCATTAGTCAATAATTTTTTGTCGAGTTGAAAAATAGTTTTTTCTCTTTTCTGGAATACTTAATTTTTTGAGTTATATCATTTTTGAAGAAGGGTGCAATATGTTTAACTTAAGAATTTTCTTTATCATATAGTTGAATTAAATTCACTATTGGAAATCAATACTTACCAACTGCAGTTGCATATATTATCATAATGATAAAAACAAATTGTCGAAAGTATAATATTGTACGTATCATCATTGTATCTCAGAAGCCCCACCAACAAGAATTTTTAGACAATTCGAACTTCGAATTTTTTTCCTGCGCACGGTAATATAAGAAGCCACGTTGTTAATTTATACACTGTAAAATTTATGAGACGTTCTGTTATCTAATATCACCCTGTTTGTTTTCCCATGTAAAGAACGCACATGTGTCGGAGATATTCTTCCTGGAAGAGAGTTACTGAATGTAAGAAAAAAGTTACAAATCACTCGATAAAATAGAAAGAGAATGATTAGATGTTGAATAATATATAGCGAATATGCAATTATTTTCACAAAATTAATTAAATATTTTAAAAGTTTTACATAAGCTTTATTATATAATAGATATAAAAAAATATAAATATATAGAATACAAGTATATAAAAAAAAAAATCACAAATTTTTATAATTATTTGTAAGAATATAATAAAATCTTAAAATAATAAGTAATGAAATAAGTTCTAAAATAAATCTAAATTTTAGACAACTATTTTATTTACAAAATATTTAATCTTTTTTTATGAGTTACCTATACTAAATATATACTGAAACTGCACAACAAATGTTACATATATATATATATATATATATTACATGCACGC
This sequence comes from Cephalotes varians, assembly GCA_037157785.1. Classification (NCBI taxonomy): domain Eukaryota; kingdom Metazoa; phylum Arthropoda; class Insecta; order Hymenoptera; family Formicidae; genus Cephalotes; species Cephalotes varians. The sequence continues at coordinate 159,996 of JANQDE010000108.1, read as the reverse complement.
ACATTGCGCACGCGCGCATGCGCAAACACACACACAACACACACACACACAGAGAGACACAATTTAATGATAAAACAATATTATCGCTGTATGCTCGTAACTATTGTTTATTTTTATTGTTTAAAAATGCATTGCAAATGTATATGTGTAACTGTAGAATCCTAATGATTTTAGAAATGTATATTTCCATATTTCCATTTTTTTTTTAACATGTATTGAAAATTTTTAATGGAAATTACGTTATCGCTTATTTCACGTTTCTATCATCCCGGTAAAAAATTTTTTATATAAAACTATATATAAATATATAAACATATAATTACGAAATGTGTTCATATATATTTATACATATTTATATTACATATTTATATTTATATATATATTTATATATATTTATATATATCTTGTAAAATTACTGTTTGGTACAAAAAAAATAATAGTATAATGGAACACAAAAAAAAAATTATAATTTTTGCATTTTCTCTTACAAAGTCAAATTTAAAAAAAAGAAAAAATTGCTCATATATAATTATATATAATAATATATAATTATAGTGATATTTAATTGTATATAATTATATAAGAACAATTTTTTTTACTTCTTCAAACTTCATTTTTTGCAAAAAAAAACAATGTAAAAATTATTCTTTTAATTATTTTTTGTTTTCTAATTTTTTTTTTGCTTGTATCAAGCAGTAATTTTATAAAAAAAAGGATGTATATGGTTTTTTTTTATATATACGTATATGTTTATATATACGTATATGTTTATATATATTCTTATGTAAAAAATTATATAAAAAAATTTTTATCGGGATGTCTTATATTTTGTTTATTGTTTATTAGAATATTAACATCTCTTCTTCAATATTAAAATCTCTTTCTCCTTCTCTCTCTTTCAATATTGAGATATTTTTAAATCATGAGATTAAAAAAAGTTGCAGAATCCTTTTTATCTTATTATTTATTGGAATAATTTGTAAAAACATAATTAATCAATTCTAAAAAAGGCAAATTAAACATTTATTCTTCGATATTCTTCGATAAAATAGTATAAATTTCTATTAATGTTTAATCTATATCAATTATATATCTAAAGCTCATAAAACAACAAGTGTGACATCGCGCTACATGGAGCCCTATAATTCTGTCAACTGTTCATTTAATCGCACTCATGTTAATTTATGCACTAGTAGATTTGTGGGAATGTCATGGATTATCGGTGAAACGCAAATAATTATGTGTATCTTCTTGACGTGCAAGTAAGTAAATCAGAGAGGAAATAGTTGACCGGAAAAGACTCAATTGTAGTCTCGCTGCGATTACGATAAGTAAATTGGTCATACATAAGTAATATTCGGACTTTACTCCAATTTATTTTTGTAATATTAGCTATAATCGATTTTGATAAATATCTAAGCTTTTCTGTAAATGATAAGTTATCAAATAATTACTTATCAAATAAAAACTTAATTATAAACATAGAAATAGAAAATTACTTCCATATTTCTCTCTCTCTTTCTCTTTCTTTCGTTGCTTTCAGCGTAGCCTTATTGTCTAACGATTGTTAAATAATATCTATTTAACTCAATATCTTGCAATGTCAAAAGTATCTTGTGGGGGTGTTTACTTAAAATTAATTAGGACGTGTGTGAAATGGATTCTTAAATGCTGAACGCTCGAGATCCATGCAATTTCATATCTTTGAATTCTCAAGAATGGATATTTATATCATTCAATGTTTATATCATTCTCAGATACTCGAAAGTCAACTCAAAAAACATGAAATTCTTTTGAATCTTTATAATTTCGATCTTTATGATCTTCGCATTTATAATAAAAAGCATAGTAAACATCGATATACAATTATCCCGCGTATCTATTAGATACAATTGGTAAGCAATTTATATTAATCACAATATGATGCTGATAATTTAATATTAATAATGCATTTAGCCAGCCGCATTTAGCATAAAATTTTGCGTGTAGTCATATTCGATCGTCGGTATGACAGATTGAACGAATTTCAGAAATATTATGAGATACATGTGCACTCCTAATTCTCCACCGCCCTCCATCACCGTTTCCATGATTTTTTTCATCACTTCCGCGTGCCTGCGCAAATAATGAATCCTTTAATCCATCAAGATTCAACAAATTCAGTTCGGATCTATCTTTTTTGTCTTCTTTTTACCTGCAGGGATGAACAGAAGCCATAGGAGGACCAGGTATGTGTGGATGAGTTTCCATTGTAACTGTCTTCTTAGCGTGATCTTGACTAACATCTTCGTACATCTCTTCTACGCTAAGCGGCTTCCGATTCTAATGTGATAAAATAAAAAATACAATAGATTTAAAAAAAGATGCAATAACTCAAAGATTTAAGAAATCAGGAAGAAATAAATACAAGTCTTACCTCATTATAACCAAACAACCATAATCTGGGTGTTTGATAATATTTATCATATGTAATGTACAAGTCATAAGTGCGAGTATGAATAATCTCTCCCTCTGTAAATGAGTTCCGTTTCTCGTGATCACTTTTCTTAGTGCTTTCCGTCGCTGCATGCTACAAAGAAACATCACTTTCTACAAATATTAATTCAGGAAATCTGCCTTCATCTGCAGATTTGTTTGTTACCTTATCCTGCTCATCCAGCATGCCACTGATTTCAAAAGCGTCCATATCAGCGGCATCCTCGTCGTCTTCGTCCTCGTCTGCATTGTCTTGAAGTTGAGATGACTCCCCCAGTGTTTCTTCCAGCGCCATTTCAGTCACTCTTTCGTCCAAGCCTGCAACACTAGTGGCGTAATGATGAGTGTCCACCCAACCACCTTCAGGATCGTCAGCTTCTATAATACATTCTTGCTCGTTGCTGTATTCCATCTACAAAGGTAAAATAAATGGTATTATACACAAATGGTATTTTATATATATAAATGGTATTATATACAAATGAGAGAGAAAATTGCATGCTGCTTTTAGCTATTATATTACCTGTTTACATCGACGCGTACAGGGAACATTACGAGTCAGAAGGAACTGTTTGCCTTTTGGTAAGTAAGACTTTGCTCTGTCTTCATCGCCGGTAGCCCATTGCCATGTGGGACAATGATGCACCAAATGATCACCAGCTGCTACAAACTCTTCTGGTGTCAAGACACCAGTTTCTCGAAATTTGCTTTCCTTAAAAAACCATATAATTTCACATAAATGTTCAATGAAATGTTCAATAAATCAATGCAACGATAGAGACATTATGTAAAAGAAATCAATAAAAATTACCTTTATAATCAAATTTGTCAAAAATAATTTTTCAAAACGTCTACTACAAATTTTTTATTGACAGAATATCAACAAAAATTTAATAGAATATGTATATATGTATATAGGATAATGGTAAGATTAACTGCGGAACTGAGCAGAATTTATCATATTGCAATCATTTAAATAGTTGTAAAATGATTCTCTTGCTTTTCTTAAAAGGACGGTTTATATAATTTTAAACAAGATGTCTAATAGGACGTCTAATAAATTGTAATACAATCAGCAAAGAGAAGAGAAACCGCTATGCAAAAGAAACTAATAAAAATATACAGACAGCTAAATTTGGAAAATAAATTTTGCAAAGTATCTTCTATAAATTGATAGAATGAAATCTGCTAACAGAATATGATGGTAGGATTGCAGAAAGCAAGCAGAATCTGTTATATTGATATCATTTAAAGAATTATCAAATAACAGATTCTTGCTTTCCTCACAAAAATCATGTATTTCATATAAAACAGGATGTCACAATGCAATTGACAAAAAGTATCATGTAAAAGAAATCAGTAAAAATTATAAATCCAGATTTGTCAAAAATAAATTTTGCAAAGTATCTGATACAAACTTTGACAAAATGCCAATGGAAATTTGCTAATAGAATATAATAATAAATTGAATGCAGAAACCAAACAGAATCAGTTCAAATTGTTACTATTAAATATGTTTTACTTAAATGATAAATTCTTGCTTTCCTTAAAAAAAAAAACATTAAAATTTTATATAAATACAAGATAAATACAAAAAGAAAACAATGCAACTGACGAAAAAAAGTGTTACCTAAAAGAAATTAATAAAAACTATTCAGACAGCCAAATTTTGTAAAATCAAAAACAAATTTTGTAAAGTATCTGCTACAAATTTTGATGGAATGCCAGAGATCTGCTAACAGATTATGATGTAAGATTAACTGTAGAAACAAGCAAAATAAGTCATTGTTATTAAATTGCCATTTAAATCGTCATGAAACGATAAATTCTGTTTTGACAAAACATGGAACTTAATGCATAGACAGACACAGTTGACACCAATCTACTATAATATTCCGCTCGAATCTGCTGGCAAACTACTAGCATATAATTAACATTGTGTTTCCTGGGTACAATTTTTTTTATTTGTGTGGTTGCATAATTTTCAAGAAATAAAGAGAATTTATCCTGCATATTTTCGTTCCTTCTTTTTTTTATTACATCAGAATTTATTGGATATTCTGTGCAACTTTTTCGCCATTCGGCTCTAATCAAACCACAATCTAATCTACTCCGACATGCAATTTCCGCTGAGCGAAACGAGGAAGCGGAAAGCAGACGGAATTTACCTTCAGCACCGGCGTCAAGTATTCAGCGACGCCTAGCGCAGTGCCCTTCACGGAGTTTATTACACTTTGCATTGTTGATGATTTGTACACGATATCGGAGTGAGACGGACAAGTGGACAGACAGCCCGTTAAGTCCGTATCTAGCGTGCGGACGTGCGAGGGACAACGGTGTCGTTCAGCGGAGTCTCATCTCGGCTTCACGACGAAAGGGTTTTCTTTCTCGCGAGGCCCGCTCGGTTAGTCTCTTTTTTTTCTGGCTCACCGGATTGATTCAAACCACGAAGATTCAAACCAAGCACGCGAACCAAAAACCTTGTCCCACAGATGATCACTGCAGACCACCGCGGAACACGGAAAATCGGTAGATGAATGCACACCGACACTGACTCACGCGCGGCCGAACGACGCCAACGTCGCAACGACGAATCGGATTTCCTAGAATTTGAGGAAGCAATAGCCATATTCAAGCCGGACGAAGCAGCTTGCCTGCTCGCCGAGCGATTTAATATGATTGGTTGGATCTACAAGCAAGAACCAATCACGTTCAATCGATTGGCGAGCAGGCTAGCTGCTTTGCCGACTTGAACGCGCCCAATGGCTGCGTTCAGCAGAAAAAGCAGCTTAGTAAGCGCTGATTGGATTATACTTTTAGATCTAAATTGAGATAGGATTATTCTTATATATCTAAAAATATAATCCAATCAGCGCAAAGCGCTTACTAAGCTGTTTCTCTGCTGAACGTAGCCAATGAAAATCTTGACATTCTACTTGGCGCAGTGTTCCAATCGGGGCTCTCTTTTTCGCGCATGCGCAGCGAGAATGGTATCAGTGCAGTATCTAGTACGATCGAAAAGATGTACCGTTATTCGCCCCCATTATTCAAAAATTTGTTAAAAATGTGTAATGCATATATATTGTATATAGAGTATATATATATATATATATATATATTTATTTACATATATATACATATATACAGGGTGTTTGATAATTCTGTGAACAATTTTCATGGGCAGCTAGAGCGGACTAAACTCATGCACACCCACGAATACATAAAGCAAATGACTCGAATTATGTAAATATTACTTATTTCAAATATTTCATTATTAAAGTTATAAAATTTTCTCGAAAAAAAATCAAAATAAAAAACAGATTTTTGTTAACTTCATATTTTTAAATATGAAGTAAATTAAATACGAAGATTCAGAATACATTTTGAATAAATTTGATGCTTGTAAAAAACTTGATGTTTATGACAGAATTGCGGATATGAGCTAATAATGAAATATTTGAAATAAATAATATTTTCATAATTTGAATCACTTGCTGTATGCATTGGTGCGTGCGTGCGTGCGTGCGTGCGCGTGTACGTACAGAAAAATGGTACATAAATATTACATGTTTCAAGTAAATGATAAGTGTATTGTAAAATTATACGTAATTATAAAGAATATATTCTTTGTAAAGTTAATCGTTAGTAGAAAAATAAAAATTGCGTCATTATTTTTCTTATCACTAGAACGATATTTTTCTGCACGTGCGAATAATTATTTGGCGCGCGGGATGGGGACTGCCTGGCAACCGTCCCGCGCCGCGCACACCGCGAGTCATGCCATTACTCGGCGCGCTGGTTACGCCGTCTCTACTCCTCGCGGGTCGAGCGTCGAGCTAACAACGGGCATACACTTGCCAGTAGAAGGCTGGGCGGACGCGTATTGGGCAATCTTTAAAAATTAATATCTCGTTAACTATTGCAAAAAGTTAAAAATGCTACAGGACTTTCCGTCTTGGTTTAGTCCGCTGTAGCTGCCCATAAAAACTGTCCCCACAATTGTCAACCTGTATATATAAATAATTTGATGGAGGTAAACAACGGTATATCTTTTGTACTAGATACTGCACTGAACTAATCTCGACGCGCATGCGCGAACAGGAGTCTCGATCGGAGCACTGACTCGGGAATGGCACGGGAGCTTCACGCGTGCCTCGTCCGCTACTTTGCGCGTCTAACGAGACTGGATGACAAATGGAGAGAATTGTCGAAAGATGCTGAGAGACCACTCGAAGGGCTGTCTAATCGAACCGAACAACTGCGCCATGTCACGAAGTAAGTGGACAACAAGAGGCTTCTTGATCGCGCGGCGATCTTTATCGCGACTTCGATAAGAATAGATCAGGTGGCAAGACTATCGCGGCAAATAGGGGATGGGGTTGAAAAGTAAATTGACGTCCAAATAATAAATTTAAGATAAATAATGATTTTTCATAATTGTTGCAAAATCTTAAAAACATCAATGATAATTAATTAATGCGTTAATTTCTTTTTTATAGCTGTTTAATATTAAATTAACAAAATTTAAAAGTGACTTCGATCCAAATTTGATCAACTTAATCATTGACTTTAATTAAATCGTACGCTAATTAAAATTTTTAATTGTGTGACGTCATTCTTAATTTAATTTTTCTTTCTACGAGTCACATAAACTATAGGAAATAAAGAATTTATTTAGGATAACAAAATAGATACTTTTAGCTAATGTTTCTTGAAATTAAGTGTTGATTAAGGGTCAATTTCACCAACATCGGTTAAGTTAACCGACGGTTAAAGTGTCGACCGTGATTGGTTCATTCTGGTCAAAGACAAATGCGATTGGATAATTCCATTGGAATTAACCGTCGGTTAATCTAACCGACGTTGGTGAAATTGGCCCTAAACTAATCGGAATTTAGTTACTTTTAAACTCCGATTAATTTAACTTATCAGCGATTAATTTAATCTTACACAATTATATTTAAAACAAAATTTCTAATTCTTTGTCTAATCTTTTTTTCACATATTAAATGATAAAAGTTAATAATTCTATCCATGTTAACAGAATAATACGTATTATTTGAATATTTGATTATTTTATTTTGTTTTTTGTATAATCTTAAATTAATTGGATTATCCTAATAACTCAGATATAATAAGGAGGAACGAAAATGAAGAACAAGGAATTAAATATAAAGAATTAAACATAGAGGAAGAAATTAAACATAAAAAAAATTAAGAATTTAATTTTAACATAGGAAATCATGCTTCAGTTTACGATAAAAGAACAAATTTATGTAATTATCGTATGTTCATTAAAATTTAGTAATAAGATTAGCGTTAATATATCGAACAAAAAATTATTGATAGGATTTTGAATATAAAATTGAATTAAGATTTCTATTCATTCACTGTAGCCATCTTGAATTGATCGTCAAAAGTAAAAGAGTCATGCAAATTCTTGCAACATAAAAATAAAATTTATTAATATTTTTTAATAAAATATTATTTGTAATTGATAGAATAGACTCAATAAAGTATATCTACTTTTGTTTCGTTAATAAATAAATAACTATATATCAGGAAATGAATTATGTATAACTTAAAATTAAATGAGCTATATTCACAGCTAATTCTATATATTATTAATTTGAAAACTGTCAAATACACACACACATATACATATATATATATATATATATAGAAATAAATATATAGAAACATAAGTCTCTTTGAAACAAAAGAAGAGTTTTTAGTATATTTTATAAGTCTATTCTATCGATTGCAAATATTGTTTTATTACAAAAGATTTCTGTTTGAATATAATTTGTAGAGAGAATTTTTCTCATTTTCTCTCGGCGTCATAATCTAAGATAATGTAGTAAGTGAACATGAGCTTTAATAAGTGAATTTAAAAATATAAGGAAACTAATCAATTTCTTAACGATTTCGAACATCCATAAATTAATCGATTTTTTTAAATATTGATTTTGAACATCAATTAATCGTTCGATTTTTATCTATAGTAAAGAAATAGACGGAGCAGAAGATAGCGTGGATCAGGAAACGCGGGAAAGACTGATATTTAAAATCCTTATGGGTCTTGAGGAAGAAATCGCTCTTCTCTTGAATATCCTGGCACAATTTAATGACGCTAATCAGGTATTATATTTTCACTCTACGAGTTAACATAAAGAATACAACATTTAAATCTGCAAGATTTCAGGATTTAAAGAATTACTTGGTCAACTTGGAAAATGCTAGAAGCAAAGTATCTTTAGAGGATGAAACGATGCAAGAATTAATCAAGGGAACGCCTTACCGACCAACGCTGAAGCTGCTTTTGGAGTGGGCCGTAGAGGGTTTTCAGTTTTTTCATAACATGTATTTACTCTTTTAAAAACACCTAATAGTGCTTCCTTTTCAATTTATTGTGTTCAATATAATTTATATGCATTAGGTATCTTCGTATCAGCGATTGCATGAAATCGATTGACTACAAGGCAGAGAAGACTATCGACAATTTGATTTCTTCCTTTGTAGAAGAAAAGCGTGAGAGGAAGAATATAAATAGTAGGTATAATTTATTTCTTTATTTCTTCTGCATCCAACAAAGCTGTTAAAAAAGTATACTGTCAATATGTATAATTATAGCTCGAGATATATAAATGTAGCTTGATGCAATGCCACGCTTTGTTTTATTATTATCATTTGTCTCGATTTTCACATTTATCATTGTTATTGTTATATACATATGATAATGATTAAGATTATAGGTTTGTTTTTTTTAGCTGAACTAACTGCACTAGTTCACAGTTTATCTTTCTCCCTCTACATTTGAAGAAGAAAGATGAACACATGTAGCCAGTTCAGCTAAAAAGAACAAACTTTTTATCTTCAATCGTTATTTTAAAGTGAAATACATTGAATATAATCGCTTCGAGCATAAAACATATATCATTTATATATAGACTTAAATATAACTTAACTTCAGTTATTCAAATGTTTTGCATAGGAAGATTTCAAATTAAAAATTGTGTTTTAGGGATTCTTGCTTTCACGCAGTTTCTAGCTAAAGAGACTCTTCATTAGGAAAGTGAAGATACATCCAGTGAAGCAAAGAAGTCCAAACAGAACGTTGGAAAATTATGCAAATCAAGATATTTTATACATTAATAAATTAATTATTCTTTTTCTTTGTACAGGACCTATTTTTATAATAAATATTTTCTATTACATATAAAGAATAATGTTACTAATTACTAAGATTGGGAAAGTTACTTTTAAAATTGTTTTCAAGTTTTACTGTTCTACAATAGCTTAAATGTAATCGTAAATGAAAATTGACCACTCACAATCGATTATTTTACTCACATTTGATTGTGATCATCACTTTCTTATGGTTCTATGATTCAACATACAACTTATGATTCTATGTTTTACGCTAACTATAGAATGGTAAAAGTAATTTAAAAGTAACTTTCTCAACCCTAATTATTGATGCAAAATAATCAAAATTAATTCGTATTAAACTACGACTTTTAACAATTATTATTCCCTCTCTCTCTCTTTCTTTACAAGATCAATTTTCACAAATATTTTCCATTATACATAAAGAATATCGTATTAATGATTATCGATACAAATTAAGTCAAAAACATAACACACACACACACACACACACACATAATCAAAATAAATCCTCCCCGAGTAGCACAAAAACATTGGTCTTATATTGGGTCTATGTCGATTACCCAATGGTCTTATATCGGCCCGAAGTTTTGAAATGACAATGGACCGATATTGGCGTCACGCTGGTTTACCGATGGCCAATGGTTGGTGAAATGCTGGATTTAGCCAATATTATACCAACAACTGAAAAATGATTCGATCGCATAAAAACATTGATCCAATATCGGGCATATGTCGACTGTCTAAATTCTAAATATTGGCCCAATGTTGCCAAATGATAATAGACTAACATTGCCTCGCGCACAATGGAAGAAATATTAGGAACAAAAATAAATATTAGCTATTATATTCGTCCATAATACGATCATTGCAAACTTATTTAGAATCATAGATGCGGTTGTCGCGACAATTAAAATCAGAAGCGTCAATTATCAGTTCCTGTGAGTCTAAAGAGTTCGTAATTATAATTACGATATATATAGACAAGGTATAAATATTTAATATTTATTTATGTTCCTAATGTTTCTCCCATTGTGTATAGAACCTCACAATACATGTATAATTTTAAGATAATATTAATTTGAGTATCCTGATTGACCACGTCTCGATTGGACACTATCAATCATAGACCGGTGCTTACAGCCTTTCCATTTAAACGTTGTGAATGATTCGTGTCCAATCGAGTCATGTTCAATCACTTATTAATTTCCATTACACAGATTCAAAATAAAACCCAGTAAAAAATTTTTCATATAAGAATATATATAAACATATATAAACATATATAAACATGTATAAACATATATATTTATATATAAACATGTATAAACATATATATTTATATATAAAATATGTCCATATATCTTTATATACCCTTTTTTGTAAAATTACTGCTTAATGCAAGAAAAATAATAATAATTAGAAAACAAAAAATAATTAAAAGAATAATTTTTGCATTGTTTCTTTTACAAAAAGACAAGTTTGAAAAAAATAAAAAAATTGTTTTTATATAATTATCATTACAATTATACATTATTATATATAATTATGTATAAGGAATTACTTTTTATTTTTTTTAATTTGACTTTTTGTAAAAGAAACAATGCTAACATTATTCTTTTAATTATTATTTGTGTTCTCATTATTATAGAATTATTTTTCTTGTACCAAACAGTAATTTTGCAAAACAAAAAGGTATATATAAATATGTATGGACATATTTCATATATAATTATATATATTTATATATATTTATATATATTTATATATATTTTTATATATTTATATATATTTTTATATAAAATATTTTTTACCGGGAATAAATAATGTCAATACATTTTTTACTTACAGCTGTTATAATTACATATATATAAATCACATAAATTTTAATTTATTACAAGAATTTCTAGAACTTTATAACTAATTATACTCCAGATATAAGTAAAAATTGCATCTATTTTACTTTTGAAATTTATGTTGAAAATAATATTAACATTGTATATTCATTAATTAGAATTTGCCAACATTAAATCTTAATAATAAAGAAATGTTTAATAAAAATCTTATAGTAGAACAAAAATAAATTTCTATAAAATTACAAGATATCTAAAACTTGAATTGTTTTTATTATATGATATATTCAATAAAATAAACAGTTATACAATTAAATGTTTTAATTTTAAAACTAAACACAGTATATAAATCTGAATAAAATAATATCATTTGTATTATTGTAATTTAACTTTTTATAAAAATATTATATTTATATAAAATGTTATACTATGTTAAAGACAGTCTTTACAATTTTGAATAAAATGTTTTAAGTTTAACAAGAACTTTTAGTAGGAACTTTTATAATTGCACAGATATAAATTATCTTTAAAGAACTTACAATATCAGTCACAAATGCAATTAATATATTACTCTGACTAGCAATTAATATTCCTAATAAAAAATAATACAAAATAATCACAAGATAAATGTATTACTTTGCACAAAATAAACAGCTACAAAATATATTATGTGTTATCAAGAGAAAAAGTAAAAAAATCGTAACTGACATCTTATAATAAAATTAATAAAAAAGTAACTTAATAATTTAATTTGTAAAAAGCAATTATTTTTTATAATCTATTTTATGGCAAATGCAAAATCAAATAAAAAAAATTGTAATTTTTCCATGAAAAAGAAAACATAAAAAAACTTAATTCTTAACTCATAATTAATTTTTCAATTGTGATTCATCTGTCTGATTCATGGTGTTTATAATTTCCTTCCTCCTGTTTCAATCCATTGCATAACGTAACCAAGATTTAATTGTTTCTTCTACTATTTTATAAGAGGCGTCTTTATTAGTACTTGCCGATCCTATAAAGTATATGGAAATCATTTTTACAATATGAAAATTTCACAATTATTTTCAAGAATCATTTGTAGACGTACTAAGGATGAGCTGGCATACGACATCAAAAGTCTGAAGACTTGTTTTGGTTCCTCTTCTTGCCCAGTTTAATTTTTGCTAATTGATTATGGATAATTCGTCTGAGAATCCTTCGTGTGTGATCCGCTTGTGAAGTTCCTCCAAGGCGGCGACAATGATTTTCCTAAAAACAAAACTATAATAACATTATATTTATGCATAATTTTCTTTGAAAACATAAATAATAAAAGTCTTTGTTTTTCTTGAAATAAAATGCGAATATTTTTAAAAAATAAAACAAGTTTTTACAATTTTAAGAAAGAACAACATAAATCGGCATGTATACTTTACTTACGTAAAGTGCAAAGACAGATTTTTGTTTCATTGAAAGTTGAAAGATCCTTCAATGATAAGGCAGGTATAAGAGTCTCCATTTCCTCAGGCAACTTTTCCTCTGTAACGCAGTCACTAAACAGTTTGTTTTTTATACATTTGATATCTTTTTTTATGCTACCTATGTCATGCTTAATATTTTCAAATGTAGTAACAAATTTCATGAATTGACCTAAAAGCATATTTGATTATAAGCATTTTAATGTTTATAATTAATCATTATAAAAAAAAATCATTATTTTCTCATTAACGATAATATCATTATTTTCTCATAACAATAATAAAAACTTAATTTACCTTCAGATAAATTTGTAACTGCTGGCAGATGTGATGCTGTTGCTACTCTTGCTGTTTTCTTAAGTACAAAAGAATGCGAACTCATTTCTTTATCAATACCTAGAAACATAAGTGAAAAAAGACTATAAAAAAATTTTATAATTTATCATAAAACATAAAAGAACATTATTTTCATATAATTTACTTTGGCTATCATTATTATTAGTTGGTAAGGCTACAAATTTAACAGGTTCTGGTTCAGATAAAGATTTTTTCTTTTTGAACCTTGAAATTTGTCTTTTAAAATATAATTTTGATTTTCATTTATTTCATTATCATCATTTTCACTAGATAAAGATGTTTCTTCAGATAATACTTCAGATGCAGAGTTTGATATACATATAACGCGGATTTGGAACGCATTTTCTTTTATTTATCTTTTCTTCTTGGTTTTCGATGATTTCTGTGCCTGTTTGAATTTCGTCAGTATCTAAATATTGACATTTATCTCTTTTTGATTTAGCTTTTGTTAAAATATCTGTAAATTATACTAATTAGTTTCATATCAAACTAAACTTTCAATTTCCGTGAAAAAGATAAAATATAGGAAAAAGATAAAATAAAAATTTAATTTAAATTTGAAAAATATGTTATAACAATTAACATTAAAAGTCTATTTAAAAAAATAAATTTACCTGTTTGATACAAAACTCGACATGAATGTGTCTTCCAATTTGATTTTGGTGTTTCGAAAGTTTTGTTACTACATGTAGCTACTACTATCTGATGTAGTGCAAATCTAATTGTACATTATCTTGATTTTGCTTCCGAGTTGTTGAGATCTTTTGTTAATCATTGGCCTAAATTATATGGTGCTGACACAGTTGTTAATGTTCATTGTTTAACTCATTTAACAACTGATGCAAAGAAATATGGCATTCTTGACTCATTTAGTGCTTTTCCTTTTGAGTTCTTTCTTTTTCAATTAAAAAGACTTTTAAGAACTTCTAATCAATTACAACAAATAGTGAAAAGATTGTCAGAGAATTCACATGCATTTATTGCAGAAAAAAAATCTCCATTAAATGATTACACAAAACATAAAAAATTTTGCTATCATGTATTAAATTCAAGACATTCAAATGGACCTCTGATTAATTTTTCTCGTCATGTACAACAATTTAGGAAGGTAAAGAGCACTTCCTTTACTTTATCAATATTTTCCGGAAATAATTGTGTTAGCATGAAAGATAATAACATTGTAGTAATTCACAATTTTGTGAAATTGAATAATGATATATATATTATTGGATTAAAATATCTGCAAATAGAAGATATGTAGCTATCCATGTTCTTCATCACTTTTGAAAATATTTAAAGTTTCATCACTGTCCAGACAATATGAAGTTTGGAATATCAGTTCTGTTTTTTGTAAAAATGTTTTTTTAAAACAATCTCATTTTGCTGTATGTCTTCCTCTTCTGCATACACCGGGGCTCGTTTGGACACGGATCAATTGGACACCACCAACCACAGCGACCGGTGCCTAGAAGCTTTCCACTGTTCAAGCGCTGTGAGTGGCTCGTGTTCAATCGATTCGTGTCCAAACGGAGGCCACCCCACCGTAAAAAAGGCAAGGTATCTTTTTTCAAATATTCATTCATAAAGGCTTTTACCCCTTTTTTAATTTCTCTATACTTCCGGGCTCTTTGTGCCATTTTTATCTCTACAATAAAAATATATAATTAATTAAAAAATACGTTATACTAATTACGAATAAGTATCATATTCAAATGATATATATGAATAATAATTATAACAATGACACATCTATTAGAAATTGCCAAAGCAAAAATTAGAAAAAATATTAATTACAGAATGTGAAGCCAATACATTAATGGAAAAGAGATTTGAGATGCTATGAAAGCGTTTCCAATTTCATATGTATATAATTCAATTACTAGAAGTTGATTATATTAAAGGCAAATTTCCCGCGTGAACTATGCACATTTTAGATTAAGAATGACATTCCGTTATTATTAGTAATGTATAATGAAAATGTTGCATATTTCATAGATTTCCAATATTAGCAGCAAATAATTAAATTCAGTAAATAAAGTTCATTTCATAATGTGGAAGCAATTTTATAAATTAGTAATCAAAACTAGTTAACAAATATAAAAATAAAATCTTTGCCTAAACAAATGAAAATGTTACTTACTCAATTACAATCCAAGTAAAAATGCGTAATACACGTACTCTTCTTTGCTTAATTTAGTTATTAAACGTCTAAATTGAAACCTCTAAATTGAAACGCAGTATTATGAAATATTTGCACGCACGCATTAACACGAGCACACACGGCATCCAAATGGTTGCATTCAGTAGAGAAAGCAATTTAGGCTGCGTTTCGATATTCACTGTCAGTACGCAGCCTTAGTAAGTGCTTTGCACTGATTGGATTATATTTTTAGATCTAGAGGAATAGTCCTATCTCAATTTAGATCTAAAAATATAGTCCAATCAGCAAAAAGCGCTTACTAAGCTGCTTCATCTGCTGAACGCAGCCAATAAACTGCGTTCAACAAATAAATCAGTCACCGAACGCTCTGTGATTCCTTAATATGATTAGTGCTTGTAGATCTAAAGTCACATTGGAGCGGAAAAACAGAAATTAATCAGGATCAAAAAGAAAAATTAGAGAGAGAGAGAGAGAGAGAGAGAGAGAAAACGACCTGTCTTTCTCCTTCTAGATATCTTTAGAGATCTGTTTTTTATTGCTGCACTCTCTGAATTGGTACACACGGTGCAATAAGTTGAAGTGAAATAAACATATGTTTACCTCACTTCAACTTATTGCACCGTGTATACCAGGTTCAAAGAGTGCAGCAAACAGACCTTAGATTTCCTTTGTTTTCGACTTTTGATTGGCTTCTGCTTTTCTGTATTCGGCTTTTCTGTTCCAATGTGAATGCACTCTAAATATAGATCAATGCAATATAGGCGATTGCGATGTAGCACCATATGTTAATCAACATAATGTGTATGTTTATTTAATCAACATAATGTATTCATTTTAATTCACTTTGAAATAAAAAATAACCACAATAAAGTGAAAACTAAAGTATCAAGGAAATTTCTTAAATGATTTTTCCTTTGATAATGTAGCCTTATACGTTAATGAGATCTTATTTAATATTATTTTGAAAAAAATTATTGGTTGGTTGGCCCAACTTCGGCTAAATATCGTTCAACAAACGGTTGGTATTATATCGTTAATCGATTAATAATGTATACACTTAAATAGTCAAAAATACTGCTAGCTATTTTAAAATAGTTTAAAATATACAAAGAAGTACAACAATGCCTTTAATTCTTATAAAATAAATAAATAAATAGCCTATGTAACGATTCATCGGATCGTAGCATTTTAATAACGTCGATCCAACATTGTTTTCCCAACTGCCGATGCTTCCGATTTAAAGCCAACCGTTGGTTGGTTTTACCAATATGTGCTGCTCGGGCAGGACCTATTTTTATAATAAATATTTTCTATTACATATAAAGAATAATGTTACTAATTAC
>JANQDE010000108.1:112348-133127 GCA_037157785.1 Cephalotes varians | reverse complement strand
GAGTCTTCTTGGAAGGTCGTTTTACTACTATCGATAGGTAAATTAAATGATATTATTGCTATCATACTGAATATGGTTTAAAAGATTGCCCGCGTAAAGATTGCGAAAACCATCTAAAAAAATAGATTATGTCATTAAACGCAAATTAATTGTGGATGTCAAGAAACCTGCTGCTGAAATTGCATGCGAGTTACAGAATAAAAATCTTGCTATTTATTAGTACTGACACGAAGATTATATGATGTAGAACTTTTTGATCATATAGGTATTAAAAAAACCAGCAAAGTCAAAATTAATTGGTAAAAAGATTAAGAAGACCCGATTACAGTTTGCCAAAGATCACAAAAATTGAACAGTCGAAGATTGAAAAAAGATTTCTTAGACGAATCTAAATTTAATCTTTTTGGAAGCGATGAACAACATATATGTCTTATTGTTAACAGACATTCTATTGATACAGACGGACATTCAATTCCTGTAAAATATGATGGCGGAAGCGTGATAGTTTGAGAAGTTTTTTCTGCACAAGGAATCGATCTGCTTGAGATCAACAGTCGGTCGAGATCTATGAAAGCAGCTATTTTTATGAGAGAATTTAAAAAAAAATTTGTTAACATATGCTGAAGAAACAATGCCACAGAATTGGATATTTCAGGATAATGAATACATCAAAATCGTTAAAGGAGTGGTTTTCTCCTACAAATGTGAGTTTTAAACTAATCATCTCAATCACCAAATTGAATCCGATAAAACATTTGTGGGAATAACTAGATTGTCAAGTTTGAAAGTATACACATAAGACAAATAAGACCGCATTATTCAAATCGTTGAAGGAAGGATGGATTAAAATTCCATTTGCTTGCATTGACTAATTGAATCGATGCCATATCATTGTGTCCCTGTTATCACTATAAAAAATATGACAAAATATGACATTAAAATATAATTTAAACTAACTAAAGTGCATTATAGAATGTTTGGACTAATAATTTTTCTCGTAGTACAAAGTGGCGGGAAACTTTTGCACATAAATATAATAAATATTTTCATGAACATAAGCAATATTCTTTCATTTATTAGTTTATATATTAGTTTCTTATATTCACACCTAATAATGATTAAAATTTCATCATCAATTAAGCTTTTTTTTAAAAATTAGAGTACAAAATGTCATTGGCTGGAAACTTTTGCACGTTATTAATTTTTTAATTTTTTTACCATTTTTAAACTTACGTTGAATTCTATAATTTATTCGTGTATGTATACTGAATGTGTAAATGTTTTCAATTCTGTAATTCTGTAAGTTACCAATTCAAAGAAAATTTGAATCTATAACGTCAGTAATTTCGTCACTCCCTTTTGCAAAATTGTATTAACACAATCATAAAATATAAAATTAGAGAATCTTTCTAAAAAAAGACAGCTAAAGAGATACAAACCCGTCTTCTCTCGTCGATTTTAGCAAAGAGATCATTGAGTCTCGATATACAGGTATCTTTCTTCTCCTCAATTTCTTCTTTTCTCCTGGCAAATTCGACCGCGCTTGTTTCAGAATCCTTTATCATCTCCTGTTCTTGCAGTGTTGCCAAGTTACGCTTTGCGTCGTCTACAATCAGCTGATTCAAATAAGTCTGTAGTTCGATGTCCTGGGAAATTCTTTGTTCCTCCCTTACTTGGAATCGACGTTTCTTAGCTTGGCGTAATACACTGGTGATGTCATCACCGTAATTCAGCTTTTGTTCTTTCGCCAGGTCTACGGCTATGTCGTTTGAGATAAGTACAATTTTGCATTATAAATTTGCTTCACGCTTGAAGAAATAGCAAGGGAATGCAAATTCGTCTCATTATATTTACCCCTCTGTAGATATTTGACAGCTTCGTCAAACAGCTCCAATTCCAGTAAAGCGAGTCCCAGGAAGAAGTGACCCTTCATCAAACAGGGATCTATATCTAAGGCCCATCTGCAGTCCTTGCACACGGATTCCCATCGTTTCAGTTTCAAGTGACACAGCGCTCGATTTGTATAATATAACGCCTGACCTGGATTCTTCATCTCAAATAAAGTAAAAAAAATATTAGTAATAAGGTAAAGAGAAAAATAAAGAGAATCGCTCTTGCAAAGCAAAATCTCTCTTCTCATCCGAACGTACGACGGATATTGTTTTGCCATACGCGCACAACCGAATTTAAATCTCCCTCGCTTTCGCCGAATTCTAGTTCGAACGCCTGGCGCTAGGGGCACCGTCGTGCCTGCTATCGCTGGCACGCTGCGTGATTCGATTCAAAACAAAAAAATATCTTGCTGCAATAACAATCGTAGCGAGCGAGGGTGCGCGAATCACGATTTACGTGATTCGCGCACCACTGTGCGCCAGAAATGTTATTATACTCACGATCGCCTTTGTGTAGCAACTGGCCGCGTCCTCGTATTTATGTAGATCGAAGAGACGATTCCCCTGTTCCTTCAATTCCTTGTCGGACAGGTTCGCCGTCGAATACATCTTACTCATGATGGCGGCCGATGGTCACGTTGCATGCACTAAAATTAATTAATCTTTCTTTTTTTTCTTTTACGACTGAAAACGTACGAGTGCGAAAGCACCCTTTGTCTAACCTCAAATGGATGCACGATATCTCATCTTTGTTCCGTCTTCGACTTGACGCGACCTTACAGAAAGCAGAATGAATTCAGTGAATCTGCAGTTCGATGCGACTGCTATCTTGAGAAATATTTAAAAACCTCATAGCAGAAAATCTGCTTTACCGATTGTAGCTATGGAGTCTGGCAAAATTTGCTTCATCTATGATACACACTGAACTACAATAATACTGGAACGAGCGCGACCCTATGAATAAGTGTGATCCGAGAGAGAGCGTCCAAGGTGGTATCTTTAGCCTTCTCTAAGCTATACTACGCATGTGTGGTAAACGATAGTGGGGATCGTACAGTCTCGTTTTATAAAAGACGGATACGTGTATCCAATAAACGTTACAAAGAAACTTTTGGCCAGATTGTACTAAAAAGAGACAAAGATACCACTCAAGACCCTCTTTGTCATTTCACGACACTAGCGCCTGCGCTCGTTCCAGTATTATTATATTTCAGTGGTCTGGATAGGTCCTAAGGGCTATGGCACACAGAAAAACTTAAGGGGATCCTGGAGTCGTCTGTTTTACCGACCAAACACCATTATTTTTCGCATGCACTAATCTTTTTATTGATTGCATAGAATTGTAAATCCTTTTCCACAATTAAAGTATAGACAATAACATAGTTATTGCCCGTAGTTAGTGCGGAGTATGCAACTTTATACGGAAACGGAAAAAAAAAAAAATTATAGTTTTATTATCGACTTTTGACGTTGACTCGTAACAATAATTGCTTTATATAAAAGTTGTGTGTATTGTAAACAAAACAAGCTTGGTACGCACCAGTGATTACTTCAGGGAACAATACTATACTTTTAGAAGTCAGCTAGGAGCTTTAGTAAAAAGATTAGTGCATTGGAAAAAATTGTGCAAATGTGTGTGCGATATCGATATAGTAGAGCAATACAAAGCGTGTTATCTTTGTCATTTTCATTATCGACAATTGTGTTGCAGCATCCCCTTAAGCAGTAAAACTTAAGCAGTAAGCGAATCACAGTTAAGAGGATGCTGGACAGACGGCCGAACTTCAATGATGCCCATAATAAAGACATATCTAATTCAGAACTAAAAATGAAATGACAAGGATAACAGGAGTGTCGATTATGAAAGTGACAAGAACAACACGCTTTGTATTGCTCTACTATACCGATATCGCACAAATTTTCATAATTGTACAGTTGATCGTACTTCTCTGTTTATTTCTCTTGTTTATTTCTCTTCAAAATCATAAATTCAAGGTCTCATAATGTTCTTCTGCATTATTAAAATATGGGCAAATGCTCTTATTTTGGTTATATAATGTTGTGCGGTCGACCCGATATACTCCTCGACCGCGCGAGTCAGCTGGTTGCCAAGGATAATCAACAACGTTTGAGAGAGTGTTCACGCGGTTCAAAAAGAGAGGAGGACGTTTGACGAATTCTGTTGTTACTTTTGTGCCCGTTGGCAATAAAGTTCCTTATTCTTTTACGCTTTGTCTCTCCTTATTTACGCGAGTCCCGCGCGAGTGTGAAAGTGTGTGCGCGAGTGATCGTTGGCGCGCGCAACAATACTTAGAATCATTTATATTATGCAATGAATTAACCTAGGTGATAACAGGAAACTGTAATTCAAACATTTTTTTAAATGTTTCGTATTGTTTTTTATTTACCTATATTTGTTTGCATTTTTTTTCTTATTTTGGAGAAGGATTTCTTATTCTGTATAAAGAAAGCGAAGAAAATAGAGAAATACGAAATGTGCGTTTAATCGGTAATACAGATGATTTCAGCATCCTCTTATGGCACGCATTACAGAGAAAGTTTGTTACAAAAATTATTGTGTTCTGCCGGTAAAACAGACGCTGCTAGCATCGCCTTAATGGCTCTGGCAGACAGGATGCGGCAAAGCGGCAACGCGGTGGCCAATCACCGTCTTGTTTTCTAATGGCTCCATGTTGGAACCATTAGAAAGCAAGATGGTGATTGGTCATCGCGTTACAGCGTCGCTGCTTTGCCGCGTCCTATCTGCCAGAACCATTAAGGCGATGCTAGCAGCGTCTGTTTTACCGGCAGAGCACAATAATTTTTGTAACAAACTTTCTCTGTAATGCTTTCACAGATTCAAAAATCCTTTTCCAGAATTAAAGCATATGTATTAATATGTATTAATACGTGTCTGGAATGTAAAATTTATGCTAAGAACAAAAAAAAATTTTTTAATTAGATATTTATTACCATTTCGTAATCCAAATATGGCGTCTCGAACTGTCAACTCGTGACAATATGTGTTTAATATAGAAACTGTGCATCTTGTAACCACGAAATTGGAGATTCCAGTTTTTACAATTAGACTTAGGGCGGTATTCATAGTCAATTCTTATATTTAAGATCATTTTAAGATTCCATTTCAATCAATAAGAGAACTGTATAAGCTTACTTAAGACGATCTTAAATATAAGAACGAATTATGAATACCGGCCTTAGACACGTAATTAATACGAGAACATTCTATGAAAATTTGTGCGACTGTGTGTGTGCGATATCGGTATAGTAGAGCAATACAAAACGTGTTGTCCTTGTCATTTTCATTATCGACAATCGTGTTATTTTTGTTATTTCATGTTTAGTTCTTTATTTTATTTAGAATTAGATAGGTCTATATTATCGATATCGTTCAAGTTCGACCGTTTGTATAACATCCCCTTAAGGGGATCCTGAAGTCCTCTGTTTTACCGACAAACGTGATTATTTTTCGGATACATAAAATCTTTTTATTGATTGCACAGAATTATAAATCCTTTTCCACAATTAAAGTATAAACAATAACGTAGTGCGGAGTGCGCGACTTTATATGGAAAACGAAAAAAAAAAAAAATTACAGTTTTATTATCGACTTTTGACGTCRACTCGTAACAACATTGCTTTATATAAAAGTTGTGAATATTGTAAGCATAAAACAAGCTTAGTCTGCACTAGTATTTACTTTAGGGAACAATAYTATGCTTTTGGAAATCAGCTAGAAGCTTTAGTACAAAAGATTTTTGTCTTTGAAAATTTCATGTGTAAATAATATATAATAATCGGTATAGTAGAGTAATACAAAGCGTGTTGTCCTTGTCATTTTTATTATCGACAATCGTGTTATTTTTGTCATTTCGTTTTTAGTTCTGAATTAGATATTATCGACATCGTTTAAGTTCTATCCAGCATCTCCTTAAACGGTAACAAATTCAAACTGTTGATTTCCTTGCTGCTTATGTCTTATTACTTACGTTTTTTTGTGTGCCATTGCCTTAAGAAGAATAATCGACTATGGTTTACTCATGAAGTAAGAGTAAAGAGACCTAATTGCTTAGATTGAAAGTGATCACGAAAAATGTTTCGTGTACTGCTAAATTCGTCGAACGGAATAACTTGTAACATTTTGTCGCCATCTTGAAATCATAAATGACAGATGAGATGAAAAATTGGAAAAAGTTAGAATATGGTTACAGTGTAAATGTAAAATTTAAAACAATTAAAACAAATAAAAATAATATTATATATTTTAGGTTATATAAAAGCTGAAATTTTAATTAAAATTTATGTTAAAAATAATTTTATAATTTTCTTCAAAATCTTATATCATATGATTATAAAATGTAATTAAACTGTACTTTAAAAAATGTGTTATTTAAATTACTTATAGAAACTTTTAAGGAAGGATACGTTCCATTTGATGACACAAATCGACATCAGAGAGTGAATCGACAACAAGTATATTTTGTCTTTGTTACTTATTGAATGCCAAAAAAGATAGAACAATGTTTGTGCCGACTTGTGTCACTAAATAGAAAGCACCCAAATTTATAGAAACTCACTTTTACATTTAATATATTAACACAATTAAATGTAACACACTGTACATCTATGAATACTCAATATGGCGACAAAATGTTGCATGCGTCGACACTCGACACACATAACTGGACTGCTGATCGCAGTGGTGGGATAGAGACACATGTGGAGTGAGAGACAGATAATAGTATGAACGTTTTTTCTCTGTCTACTAAAGCCTGATTGGTTATTATAGCTCTGCAGAGCAATGATTTTGAGAATCCAGAATTTTAAAATCGCGAAAATCAAGTTTTGAAAATTGACAAAGTAACAGGAGAACATAACTGATGAAGAGATTGCACTATCTAAAATTCCAAGAATTTTCCGATATTTCCTAGAATCGTTAAATTTCCAAGAATTGCGATTCTGAGAATCCGAGATTTCAATATCGCGAAAATCAAGTTTTGAAAACTGACAAAGTAACAGGAGAACATAATTAACGAAGAGATCGCACTATCTAAAATTCTAAGAATTTTCCAAGATTTCCGAGAATCATTAAATTTCCAAGAAATTACGATTTCTAGAATTTGGGATTTCAAATCAAATCTCGAAAACTGATAAAGTATCAGGAGAACATAATGGGCAAGAAGGTCGCATTATCTAGAATTCCAAGAATTTTTCAAAATTCCAAGAATTTTCTCAATTTTCAAGAATTTTCTACATTTCCAAGAATTCTCTTAATTTCCAAGAATTTTCTACATTTCCAAGAACTTTCTCAATTTCCAAGAATTTTCTACATTTCCAAGAATTTTTTCAATTTCCAAGAATTTTCTCAATTTCAAGAATTTTTTACATTTCCAGGAATTTTTTATATTTCCAAGAATTTTCTCAATTTGATATGAATATAGTACCTGATACGCGTATCAAATGCACGATGTAAACTAGGCCAGTCTTATGCGCGGTCTACAATGAGCAGTAGCAGTATGAATGAGGCTGTAAGAGTAAGAAATTGACCAATCACAATCAACTATTCTTCTTACATTCGACTGTGATTGGTCAAGTTCTTATTCTTACAGCCTCATCCATACTGCTACTGCTTATTGTAGATCACGCATTAAGGTCTGTTTTTTATTCTTGCACTCTCTGAACTCGTACACGGTGCAATAAGTTGAAGTGAAATAAACATATGTTTACTTCACTTCAATTTATTGCACCGTGCGCATGAGTTCAGAGAGTGCAGGAATAAAAAACAAACCTTTAATCTCTAGTCTGATACGGGTTTTACGACGCTCAGTGAACTCTTGTATTTGATTGATCTATATTTTTAGATCTAATGGAATATGTCAAGTGATCAGCTGAGATTCTTTGTGTGTCAACATCGACATACAGAACTGGATCGCTGATTGCACGTGACTAAATTGGCGATTCTCTCTCTTAGAGGTTCTCTAGTTTTTGGACAGGCCTCACCACTGCTATCAGTAGTCCATTCTATATGTTGATGGTTTATAGTCAAAGCTTACAACTACGTTTAGGCTATTGTAGAATGGCTTTTAGATCTCTATAGCTTCATGTAATATCTATTTCCATGGAAGTCAGATAGATTTCTAATAGAGATCTAATGGATTATAATACATCTTAAAATATTAAAGAAATATTATAAAAAAATACATGTTTCAAAAATATGTATAAATATATCCATAATGATGTTTAATGAATGTAATGGACGTAATGGATTATAACCATGATAGATTTATAAAGGACATCTATCATAGTCATATGGATTTGATTTTATTGTTCATGATGTAATTTTATTTTCTAGGCGGTATATATTGTATAGTAAAGATATGATTTTTAATTGTATTTCGATCAATTTACATAAAAGAAACAAATTTACACTTTATTTTTTGTGTTATTATTTAACTCTAATAGAGTTTTCTAATAGAGATTCATATTATAACTATGATAGACGTCTTTTATAAATCTATCATAGTTATAATCTATTACATCCATTAAACATCTATTATATGGATATATGGATATATAAAATTTATACAGGGTGCGTTATCAAAATCCGGACAAATTTCAATTTAAATTTCCCTCCATATTGTGTCTCCGCCAAATGTCATTCTTGGCGATTGGGGCTGTGTTCCGATATTACTGCCAGTACTGAAAATCTATAGTATATGTTACGTGCACTATAGATTTTCAGTATTGGCAGTAATATCAGAACACAGCCTGAGTAAGCCTGATGCTTCTAGTAAACAGTCATAAACTCAAAATGGCCGCGGCATCGACACCAGGCAGAGAATATAATCGAAGAGTCGCAATTATCGAAAGTCTTTGCGCTGGACGATCATCAACAGAAATAATTCAGTTTTTTGGATATCCGAGATCAACCGTTTATGACGTTTGG
Source organism: Cephalotes varians (assembly GCA_037157785.1). Classification (NCBI taxonomy): domain Eukaryota; kingdom Metazoa; phylum Arthropoda; class Insecta; order Hymenoptera; family Formicidae; genus Cephalotes; species Cephalotes varians. Next base: position 124,268 of record JANQDE010000108.1, on the reverse strand, counting down.
CAAAATATAGTGCTTCAGAACTATCAAACGAAAATTCCAGTACGCCATAAGGAAGAGTCACTCGAAAGAACGCACTGCGAGGACCCCTGCAGTGGTCAAAAGGATCCAAGCGCTGATTTCGGAAGATCCAAGTCAATCGTTGCGAAAATTAGCATCAATTGTGGGTGTAAGCGAGCCAACAATGCGTCGAATTGCCGAGGAAGATCTTCGATACAAATCATACACATTAAAGATATGACAGATCCTCTCCGAGGCTGCCAGGACCAAGCGAGTTGCTTGCTGCAATCTGCTGTTGTGTTCCCTGAAAAACGAGGCGTCCGGACAAAACAGGTTCTTTTCTGATGAAAAAATTTTTACTGTGCCAAGATCAACCGTTGGCTCGCCCATGACCCCGAGAATGTCCCCATTATTGCCAGAATAAAATGTCCGGCCAATGTTCACATGCTGGGTGATGTCCAGTGAGGGTGATGTCATGCCACCGCATTTCTTTAAAAATAAGGTAGCGGTCACTAAAGAAGTGTACGTGAACGTTCTGGCGAGTGTAGTGAAGCCGTGGATGAAAACTGTTGCGTCTGGAAGGCCATATATTTTTCAGCAGGACGGTGCACCGGCTCACACGACCGGCTCACCATTTGGTCCAAAACTTGCTCTCAGACAATATCGATATGTTTTGGTCCAAGGAATTCTGGCCTCCTAATAGCCCAGATTAAATACTTTGGATTACTACGTGTGGAGCGTTGTTGAAAGGGTCACCAACAAGTCCAGGCCCAATGTAACGTCATTAAGGACTGCTTGAAGCAGCATTTGCCGATATAGACAACGCTACACTACGTGCATGCGAACGTTTCAGATCGAGAATAGAAGTCGTGATTGAAGCTGATGGAGGCTGTATTGAATAATTATACTCTGTAGGGACCCACTACGTGAAATGTAAAAGAATTTTTTGTAATATTCAATTTTTTCGTTAATAAAATTTCGTTTAGAGAAATTGTTCGATTTGTCCGGATTTTGGTGACGCACCCTGTACATATAATATTTTTGAAACATATAATTTTTTATAATATTTTTTAAATATTTTATGTTTTAATGTATAATTACCAAATAACTATTATTTACTTTAAACAATTCTCGGCCTAAGTAACGAGTACAAATTTCGCAGATATTAGCGCTTATTAAAAGTTATAGTTTATTAAACCATTCAAACAGTAATATTAAATATACAATTCATATACAAAATGATATAATTAGCAATGCTTAATAATAATCGTGGTACATGTTTCAACTACTACAGTCTTCTTCAGCCGCTCACTAAATTAATAATAAATTATGATGTCATATACAGAATGTAGATAAGGCTACATTTAATAATAGAAGGTAGGTAATCGACGTAACTATCACTACTATTCAGATGTAAATCCTCACTAGCAAAGAAATCAAGAATTCCAAAAACAGTGGTCAATAAACGTGTGGATTGGAATTGTAGGAGATCATATTATTGGTCCGTATTTCTTTGAGGAGAATCTCAACGCAGCAAACTATTTACACTTCCTTTAAAATGACTTACCCGACTTGTTGAGACCGGTTGGTAATCAAGTACTCCGCATAATGTGGTTTCAACAGGACGGAGCATCTGCACACAAAGCTCGAATTGTCAAAACTTATTTAAACAGGAGATTCCCGAATCGATTGGTATAGGCAGCGAAATCCATGAATTTCCTCCTAGATCGCCTGATTTAACTCTCTTGGATTTCTTCTTGTGAGATTATGTCAAAGAAATTGTCTATGCAGAAGAACCAACGACCAGAGAAAACATGAAAAACCGCATTCGAGAAGCGTGCAGGAGTATTACTCCAGCTGTACTCCACAATGTCAAACGAGCATTCCGTCGTCGTCTCGAGCGTTACATCCAACAGAACGGACGTATCTTCGAACATTTAATATCATAAGGTGTGTGTCTTGACTTTACTGATTGGAACATAGTCCTGTCTTGCCTTCACTGATTAAAAAATCTTGCTTTTACTGGCTGGATTTTCTTCTAATCTTACCTTCACTGGCTGGATCGTCTTTTTCTGATCTTATCTTCACTGGATCGTCTTTTGATCTTACCTTTACTGGTTGGATCTCCTTCTGATCTTGCCTTTACTGATTGCATTTTTTTCTGATTTTGATTTTACGATCTAAGTTCTTTGGTAGTTTAAAATGGGATATGACCTTTCTTCACCTACATTAGGTCGACTGATCAGGACATATGAACCCATGTTTTTAACGTAAAATTTTCCGCTCTATCGATTCCCGTTATCAAAATTAGGTCATTCCATTTAAAAAAATACCTTGAAATAACCTTGAGGAAAGTTATTTAGGACAATTTCAAAGTCACCATCTGAGTGCAACAACTTTTGTCTGGGTCATTTTCTTTGAAAATCACTTCCTTCGAAGTTATTCGGGGTACCCGCTTAAAATAGGACACTCTATATGTAATTTTTTCTCGGTACCACCTAGAAAATAAAATTATGTTATGAACATGGACAACAAAATCAAATCCTAATTCGTTAAATTATTATGTAAAATAAACATTAACATCAAAAATATTCTTTATTATTAATAAAAAGAATAAAAACGTTATATTCTCTACCCTTTATTCCATAATGATTTAATTATTCTATATTACACATTTTAATATGACACACAAATTCTTCTCATTTCAATGAAGAATTACACATCGCAATTAAACGGCATAATATTATTCATGCAACATTATTAAAAGCGTCTATAATATGAATATTATATAATGTAAACATTAAATAACTTATATTCGGCTTGTAAGAACATTTTTTAAGATAGTGCTATCAGATTTCCAGATGCAACAAAAATAAATAAATGTTTACAGTAGAGAAATTCGTTGTTGCATCGATTTGATATGATGTTTCACAATAATTACAACAATTTCCAGTGATTTCATTAAAATGCAATGTTTTGTTTAAAAAATAAGTCTTTATTCCATATTCATTGCCTTTATCCTATATTACACAACTTATTTTAATTTATAGTGTTTTTTTATAATATTTTTTTAAATATTTTAAATTTTAATAAATAAGTATAATAATTATAATATAACTGCTACATAATTAAAAATTTGCAGCTAATTTTATACAATTATATTTAAACGTGTTTATAATATTACATTTTATTTTAATTTATATATAATTTAATTTTTAATTAAAACTGTACATTGTGTACAGTTAATTATCAAAGTTTTTAAAAGAAAGATAAATAATGATTCTATATGTCAAAACATTTTGTATAATGTATAATATCATCAAATGTTATATATAAATGTTTTATATACATTGTGTTATAGAACTGTTATATTATTTTATTAATTATGTCATAATATTATAATAAAGTAATAGATATAACATATTATATGTTCCAGATTAGTAACGCGTTATTTGTCATTATCATTACTATTATTTTTTTTCAGTAATGATTAAGGTAATAATTTACATTTCCTTATTTATAACGTTAATGGAAACGTAGTTACATTTTGTCGAAAACGATTTGAATAATCACTTTTATTTTCACATTATTTTTTATATGCTTTCTAGATCGCGAAGGTTGATATCAGATGATGTTAGACGGTGATGTCCGAAATGACCGGTGATATCGGAAATGCGACGCAGCTCCGCCGAAAAGGAGATTGAGAAGATACTCATACAAAAAAAAGCCACGTCCGTAATGGCACTAAGTGTACATTAGCACTGACAAACAAATAACATTTTATTAAGGATGCATCACATATCAAAACATTATTAAAAATACAAAAATTTTATAGATTGTTCTATTTTTATGTCTGAATATTTGTGTAAAATTTGAGCACTTATTCTATTGAGCATTCTAGTGGGGTTTTTTAATTTAATGGTTATTTGATTGATTCTTATGTAAAATTGCATTTAGTACTTTTTATAGTATTTATTTGCAAGTTTGATGACAAACATTACAAATAAAATCCAATTTTTTACATATACATACTAATAAAACTTTAATAAATATTCATGCAAAAGTTTATTTAGATTCATTTATTCATTTAAAAGTTATTTACCTAAAATTGCAGCAAAATGATTATTATATTGTATCATAAATTAAATTGTTTGTTTTTTATAATTAGTTTTAGGGACATATTCACGAACAAAATTTTTAGTCTTTTAAATTCGATAGTTAATTTTTAGGTTGATATTATGTATACACGGTGGGCCATTTTAATCGATCCACCTAAATATCTCTATAAGTAAGCCACCTACAGAAACATGGTTCGGACAAAAATTGTCGAGGACAATGGAGGCATCCACCTGTACTATATATATATATATATATATATATATATATATATATATATATATATATATATAGTCCAAGCATCTTTGAAACAAGAACCTGACATAAACATATTTGTTTAATGCTTCCAACGTAGATTAACTTTAATCTCGGTTCAACTTACTTTTTATTTTTTTCTAGTTCTAAGAATTAACAAAAAAATGTTTGGTGGAAACGAGCATAATATTATTATTGTTATTGTTATTAATATTGTTATTGGATTAAACAAAATTATTTTCAATTAGAAAATTAGCTAATGCTGTTAATAGATACACCATGCTAGCTAATGCTGTTAATAGACACACCATTTTCTTTTCATGTACAAAAACGTAGATATTAGGGCAGAATGATTTCAGAAATGAAAATTGAGAACAGCAAAGACATTTTATTTCTTTGCCTCTTTTTTCGAAGCAAGTTCTCTCTCACGTGTTTTTATGAATTTTCGTATTATACGAGGATCGTTCGATAAGTCAGATAAAAAAGTAATAAAATCATTTATTTTCCGAAAAATTCTTTTTCACTTTTCGACGTAGTTTCCTTGGAGCTCTACACACTTAATCCAGCGGTGTTCCAATTTTTTGATCCCTTCAGAAAAGTAGAAAATCTCGAGGCCTTCAAAATACGCATCCACAGCAGCGATGACCTCCTCATTGGACGAAAATTTCTTTCCCCCGAGCCAGATCTTGAGATTTGGGAATAGAAAAAAGTCATAAGGGTCAAATCAGGAGAATAGAGCGGATGGGGCAGCAATTCGAATCTTAATTTATGCAATTTTGCCATTGCGACTGTGGAGACACTCATCGTGCACAAAGCTTTTTCATTTCTAATTCTTTGTGCAGGATATTACGCACCCTATCTACTGAGATGCTTACAATCTCAGTAGAACTATGTCACGCACTTTTATTCAGCAATCTTCCATGACGATACGATGGATTTTTTCAATCATTTCTGGCGTGATGACTTTAACTGGACATCCAGAGCGCGCTTCATTTTTGGTTGATGTCCGGCCTTTTTTGAATTCATTAATCCAAAAATAAACGATCTTCAACGCTGGTGCAGAGTCCCCGTGAACTTCATCCAATTCGGCTTCAATCTGTGCAGCCGTCCACTTCTTTAAATAAAAATGTTTAATCACTGCACGGAATTCGTCTTTCTCCATTTTTACGACAACTGCTGCCATGCTTCCAACATCTGCCACATGTAAACTAAGCGTCGCTTTTAATTGAAACTTGATATGAGGCAGTTTGAATAGTGTCACTTCCTGGTCATATACTATACAATTTATTGTGACGCCATCGCACAAAAATTTACCAGACTTATCGAATGACCCTCGTAATACGCAAGACACAATAAAGAGAGCGAGCGCATTTCATTCAACGCTCGCGTCTTGAAAACTCCTAATTTGTCAGCATTCAGTTTGATAACAATATGGATCCGTTGACTACATAGGACAGCAGAGACCCATGAGATTCGAAACTTCGTGGCGCGGCTGACTGGGGTGTTGTGACCTAGTTTGTCCGTTCATTTGTTCGTCCATCCGTCCGTTCGTTCGTTCATTCGAGATCAATTCCGTATTCTTCTCCGTACGAGGACAAAAGTTGCCGTCGTTTCCGTCACGATTTCTTGGTGACAAATTGGAATTGGAAATAATCATGTTAGTCAAGAACGTTCGACGTTTGTTAGTTGTTAACGAAATTCGCGACTTAATCGAATTTATCTGACTGGTTCTTCCACCACCGATTGATCGGGCTCTCGTTCCGCGCGGTGAAACTCAGCCGACGAGGCAAAAGCGATCGTCGGCCACCGGAAGGGAGAGGAACGGTCCAGAATTTATTAGAACATTCGAGAATTAGTTCACACTCTATTAATCCCGGATTGTACGATCGGTCTAGTCCTGGGTCTGCTCGTTGTCATCGGGATTTAACCGTTGACCATGACCACACCACACTTCTGTCGAGGTTCGTCTGGAGGCTATTAACCGTGTCGATTTGAATTACGGCGGATTACAACGCGAATCGGATTCATGTTTGTATTGAAACAATTGCTTTGGATCTTCGCGATCTTTATAATTGTTATTAATTTACTCGTGACACATTAATTAGGAAGAAAATCGAGATCAATCTAACTGAACATTGATAGAATCATCTCAGAGCGTAAAAAAAATTGAATAAGATTTTTACCGTTATTCTATATTGTCGGATGAGATATTATTTCTTCAATTTATTAATTTTTAAATGTAATAGATCAAAAGAACGAGCACAATAAATTGATAATATAAATTAATAATTTAATAAATATTTAAACATAATTAATATAACGTATCCGGAATGTTTCGACTATACTTCGTCATCTTCAAGTGAATTATACAATAAATAAATAGATATTATAATGGTTAAAACTTAAAGTTAAAAAGAAGAAAAAGAAAAAAGAAGTTAAAAAATAAAAACGTTAGTACATAGGACACATTGCGATATTAATAAATAATTATAAGAGCGATGTGAAGAAATAGATGTCCAAAGTCAAAAGGGAAAGTCCAAATGTATAAGTATCAGAATTCATCGTTGGAGGGCGAGAAGCAGTGGAGTCAAGACACGTGGGACAAACAAAAAGACAAGTCCAAAGTAGATTAAAGAACACACCAATAACATAAGGCTGGAACCATCAAGACATTCAGTTATCACTGAGCACATTTTGGAATTTAATTCCTTTGATTGGAAGAATATAAAGATTATGAACCCAACTATAATAAGAGATTGATATCTAAAATGTTGCATATTAAAGAATAAAGACATGGCATTAATTCGCAAAAAGATACTGAGTGTCTTGATGATTCTTACTTTTGTCTATTTAATGCGATCTCTAACAGCGTATGCTGACTTCTCATGCTATTACTCATGTTATTACACTCGACATTGTTTATAACGCTCATTAGTCATTCTGCGTTTGTGCGACAAACGTCTTAGAACAACTGGTCATAGCTTCCGTTTTATCATTTATTTCTAAGTAATTCCAAGATTTGCGTTTTCTCACCTGTGCACTGTTTTATCTTTTTGATAATTTTATAGTTTTTTTAAAAAAAGAAGAAAAAATATCCATTATTGCACTGGACTTTTTACATATTTTAAATTTCGACCTCTATCTTGACTCCACTGCTTCTCGCCCTCCAACGCTGAATTCTGATACTTAACTTCCCCCTTTGACTCCGGACATCTATTTCTTCACATCGCTTTTATAATTATTTAATATCGCAATGTATCCTATGTACCAACGTTTTTTATTTTTTAATTTCTTTTTTCTTTTTCTTCTTTTTAACTTTAAATTTTAACCACTGTATAATATTTATTTATTTATTGTATAATTTCACTCGGCTGAAGATGACTAAGTATAGTTGAAACGTTCCGAATACGTTATATTAATTATGTTTATTAAATGTTTATTAAATTATTAATTTGTATTGTCAACTTATTGTACTTGTTCTTTTGACCTATTACATTTATATTTTTGCTTAGCAAACACGAGCTCGAAATATACTTAATTTATTTTACTAATTTCTTTAATTTTCTTACATTTCTGCGTAATCGAAGATCATGCTGAGGATCGTTATTCTTTCCTTTAATTGCAATAATCGAATCTCGATTATCTTCTTCGATATCCCATGAAATCGTTATCCCTTAATTCCAGACAGTTCATTTACGTTAGGACTGAAACGAATCTCCATTCGCGCGCTCTGCAGATTTATGTATATTCGCGAGTCTTGACGTGTTCGCAACTATGTGTTCCATGCAACTACGCTTCTGAACGGCTTGTTCGCTTCGAGACCTTTGCGCGATTCGACATACATTGTTATTAAATGATATGATAGCAAAAAAATTACGGTCGTTTCGCGTCGCATGCACACGTCAAAGGAGCCGATCAGTTGAAAGGATTCAACCGCAATTACTCAATCCGATGGTAATTTAATGAATTACACTAAAGTAACGTTTTGAAGGCGCTTATGCGAGTGCATGTGCGCGCGCGCGCGCGCGCGCGTGTGTGTGTGTGTATTTGATGGTTCCGAAATTGTCGGAATTAAAAAGGGCTAAGATGATACCCTGCGCTTACGCTATGGCGCTCATAAATATTCCTCTTCAGTGAGTCGCACATCCGCGAGATATCTAAGTATAACAGGAGTGCACAGGGATTGCAAATAGACGCACCAGGCACACAAGGATATATTATAATTTCTTACATTCTTTGGACACGTCAGCCAGTCAAGTTAAATCAAGTCAAATCAAGTGAAGAAGAGGTTGATTAATGCCTCGTCAGCTTCTTAATGTCAATTTTTATTAAAAAATCAGGATAACATGCATGTTATTATCTGTATTTTTGTGAAGCAAACATTTCTTTTATTTCTGGCTATCATTGGAACATCATTTTGCTTTGCAACCGCTGCTCCGAAAGAAATTCATCAGTAGTGATATCAATATTCGAATTGACCTTTATCTCAAGGCTTTATCAATTTATTAATTTTATTAATCTAATTTTATATTTGTGCTACTTGCCTTATTCAAATTCAGATAAGATTTAATTGCTTGTAATTAGAAACCTATTGATAATTATCCAGGATGTTACTTTTATTACTTTTACAATTAATTCGTCTTTTTATATTCTATATAGAAAAAGAAAGTGATTTCTTAAATATCCCACTAATAGACGGATTGTTCCAAGTGATACGATAATTAATCGGTCAATAAATTGAAAAGAATTCAATACAACACGCTATAATGCGATTTTCAAGTGTGGACGTTTAAATATAGATTCCCATTTTACGAGAAACCGGGAAAGGAATTGATATTCAGGGCGGGTGGATGCGCTCGCATCTTCACGAAAGACGCCTTACGCGAGTATATATCTGTGCACGTTGAGTGTATATACGCATATACACGTTGAGAATATTCTAATTTAATATCACAAGCCGGTTCGCCTTCGAAGCTTCAAGTACCAATCGAGATTTTCTTACGACTCACGAACGTTTCACATTCTATTAACTTTTCGTCGATTTCCTTCGCGCATCTTTACTCCCGCTCTCCTTATTTTTTCTTTATTAATATCCGGTAGTAGACGCATGATATTCTGTCGTAAATATCATGCATTTGTATCGATATTTTTCAGCGCGCTACAATCGATATTTTGCGATATTCACCGTAAGAGTTCCGTAACGAACACGATTTTGTCATTAAGCGAGACTAGGCGACGTGCAAATTCTCATTCAGCAGCATATAATATCCGATAAATAATTTAATTTACACCAGTTGAATGCCCGGTAGTTTCAAAGCCAATATATTAATCGGATTAGTGAAAATTGAAGCAACGCGAACAGATTGATTTCTACCGGTAATTGCTTTCACATCGCCATGTAGTTAACATACGTTAATATAAGTTATAGCGCAACTCGATAAATAGACGCAGCGAACAAATCAGCAAAAATGTTCGACAATTTTTAAGGGAAGGAGTATTTTTTTTTTCTAGATACAAAACTATGCGTCTTCGACAATGAAAATATTATCGATTCTCCATTATTATTTCCATTATTTATTGATATCGATCGGTTTTGTACGCGAACTACGCATTTGCGAAGATCGATAGACGTTAATATTATGAGGCCTTTATTGCATGCATGTCATTCGGGATTTGTTGCGCAACAGTTTCCCCTCTTTTGCGGAGGGACATGTCTGCAGGTTCGACCCGGATTTATAAAATCGTATGGAGATACACGGTTATTCTGCTGTTGATTTGATATTTCAGTTTAATACCCGAATGCATTGGTTTTGCCAGATCGGCGGGGGATATCACAAGTGGGACGGAATATCAACAATTGTTTTCATCGGCGAATAGAAATATCTATCGTGCCCACATATAGTGGTATGGATTTATTCAATAGACAAGGGATATTTAATAGAACGATCAAAGCCATTCCACTGCAAAGCCCGTTCTGCTCTTTGATTGTTATCCTGAAACGTATATCGATATAGATATAGATATACGTTATAGATATAGATTTTGTCGTGCAAAATAGAAAAATCGACCACTCGATCAGCTTTACTATATCGCACACGCGATTTTCTTTTTTTTTTTTTAAGTAATCGATTATAGATTTATCAACCAGAAGAGAAAATATGAGTTCTTTCCGAAACAGATGTCGAGGTCAGTTCAAATGATAATACCAAGAAATAAATTCGAAATAATAACACCGAAATAAATTCGACAAGTGTGATATCGCGATAAAATTGAAATAATATCGTAACGCCGCGTCTTTCGATCCTTTTTTCGCTTCTCGAGCTCGGGCGTAATTAGTGACGAGGAGAAGAGGATGAATCGAATATATTCGTCGCGGAATAAGAAGAATTTCATCGCGACGATGGCGCACTACGACGGCTGATAACGAATTTCGAAGCACTTCACGCTTGTCACGGCGCTAGGCTACTTACTCGACTTGTATAATTATTCGATACCTGAACCACCGCCGACGTTGTCGGAAACTTAGTGATTCCACGGGGAACGCGCGTGTTGCAATGCCCCGGGTAAAATTTCTTGACGGTTCGAAGAGACGAAGTCCGCTACTGAATATCAATGTACGGGAACCTGTCTCACCAGTCGCCGTCCGGGAGACCGACCAATCGATTCCTCGTGCAAGGTTGTTTCGGGGACGACCCGTAGTAGTATCCTCGCTAAAGTGATGGGATTCGAGGAGTCCCACCCTCTGCGCGACGTTTATCTTTCACGGGTTCTTCTTAAACGTAACACTATTACAGTAGATACATTCTCGCAGAAAGTCATGCGGTGTAAGAACAATCGATACTAACAAAGTTCTCCCCTTGAGAACGAGACGGTCTAATTTAAAAAWAAATAAATAAAAATAAATAAAACGGTATTTAAATAATTACCTAACATTACAGCTTTTCTTAATAATAATATTCATTTGTACTTGTAACTTTTATATCACAGAATAATTGATATTGTTCTTATCAGTCAATCAAAATCATATTTTTATTTTATGGTTAAAAAAAGGACGAAATTTTTACCAAAAAATAGATAGTCGTCATTTCGATAAAAATTATTATTTTTAAAAAGCCACGATCGAACGATAATAACGATATCATTTAAGATTAAAATAACACCAAAATCTTTTGTTTCAGATGCCTATAAATGTTACCATGTCATGCAGGATAATAAAAAGGATAACATTTTTTTATTGTATTACATCTCAGCCAAAAATTATTATTTTTAATTGACTTTTTTTAAAAACATGTTGTAAAACGTAAACTTTTAAACTTTTAAGTCGTTTAACTGTTCAAAATACGTTATTAACTGTATAAACACGCCAAGGATAACTTTATTTTTCGATTTACTTATATTGAATCTCCCTTAAAATGATCTTGAATAAGATTAAACTATGAATATCGGCTATAATAATAAAAGTTAAGCATTTATAAATATGATAGAATGGAGTACAAGAGGAAAGGAGAAATGTAAAATGATTTTAACAATGTTATTAATATTATTAATGTAA
>JANQDE010000108.1:86376-108931 GCA_037157785.1 Cephalotes varians | reverse complement strand
ATATAAATGTATATAAATTAAGAAAATTTAGTTATAAAAGACACAAAATAAAAGTAATTATTATATATACATATATATAAAAACTGAGTTTTTGAAAATTATATATTTTACTAATTTCCTTTTTTTTGTTTATGTCTCTATACAAAAATTTAAATCAATAAAAAAGCAATTAGAATATAAAAATACATTATTAATACTTACAATTAGTCGGGCTACTGTAAGCTTTTTAATTACAGCGTTACATGTATGCAGCATACTATCAATCAATTTGTCCATCACAGAAAAATTACCAACTTCAAAAATATCGCTATCTATGTTCAATTTCATTCATGAAAATTGTTTTAAAATATTTCTAATAAAATATCACAACGTATCATAAAAATATCGCAATGTATCATAAAAATCTATGCTGAATGCAGATAACAATCATATGGACAAAATAAGGTCGTGCATTTTTTTTTGCTCACTATTGTACATTGAAATAGCATGGTAAGTAAATATGCCATGAGCGTATAGTGGATGGACATTGAACGTAAATTTCTCCAGAGTCAATGCTGTACGATATTTAAGCATGTTATATTTGAAAGATACAAAGTCGAAGATATCAAATCACTTGATAATCTATTCTCTTATATAAGGTTTTGGATCTTATATATGGATATGGTTTTTGAATGTATTTGAGCTGCTATGAATCTCATAAATCACATTTATACTTACCACAGCAGCTATTGTGTTATCTCGTTGAAATACGTGTAGAAATATAGAATCGTTTTTTTTTTCTATCGCGTTCTCGTTGCTCTACTTCAGTGCTGCAAGATCGCAGGATCATGCAAGGTGTTGATCTTTGTGAGAATTTTGATTTCGCCGAGATGGGCGCTGACGCCAAGAAAGGAAGATATGCGACGCCAGAGGGTTCGAGGACATGGGAGTACTTGATCACTTTTAATTGTAAGAGCGATTTCTGTTCTAATGTTCGTGTGAAACGATCATTACTACCGTCGTTTTGACGATGATTTTCTATTGTTGATTATTACTGTTGTCGATGATCTCTCATTCGATCGAATGTCACGGTTACGTAGTGCAATTATGCGAAATCTATAGGTTCAATTATGCGAAATCTAGGTTCAATTATGAGCTTATGCATCGGAGCGATCATAGGATGGGACTCGCCGAGCATCGTGAAGTTGATGGCGCCGGACTCGCCGATCTCGGTTACCGTCTCCAACGTTTCCACTCTGGTAGCCATGGTCGCTATTGGTCATATATTAGGACCGATAATTAACCAATTCATAGTCGACAGAATAGGTCGGAAAAAGACCATCCTGTTTAGTGGAATATTGTCGATAATCTGTTGGGGCCTGATCACGTTTGCCATGAATATCTGGGTGAGTAAAAGTATCTTCATGAAATGTCATGCAGGTCGTCTTACAAACATTAGCGAATACTACTTCTTTGGCTATAAATTTATGTGTGAAAAATTTATTCCATTTTACATCAAAGAAAGAGAATTACAATTATATATTTTTGTTTACACGGAAAGAACAGTTTTGCTAAATCTAAAAATTAACTAGATACAGAGCTGAAAATAATTTTGTTGGATCATCGAAATAATTATGTAGAACTTAAACGTCGACAAAAAGTTTTAACATTCTAGATTGAGCAGAATACATAATTATTTTGATGATCCAAATAAAATTCATTTTCAGATCTGTATTTAGTTAAATTTTTACTTCAGCAATCTTCTTTTCATGTGAATGTAATCTTTTAAAAGTGAATTGAATTTTCTTGTTTTTTTTATAATATTTTCTTTACATTATAATATTCTCTCTTTTAATTTATTTCTTTACATCGTTAGAGAGTTTTTATCAGGGCCGGAGACTTCCTTAGAGCATGGAGCTTTGCGCACTCAGAGCTCCCGTGGGTGTGAAATTCCACACCTAGAATTCGGGATATTAAAAAAAATATATTTTAATTTTTGATAATAAATTTTAAGAAATTTTGAATGATTTTACAAACAACAGTATTTGACTATGGTGCTCACGCTGCACGCTAAAAGAGATAAAATATTTATGTTATTGAAACTATCCCCCACCTCCCTTGGATGGTATTTCCACATCCAGAAAAGTCAAAAGTTCTTGGTTTTTACAATTTATTATCGTTAATTATTATCGTTTTTTTAGATACGGTAAACATTGATACATAAAAATCAATCAATTTCGACCCGATAACATAAGCGTTTATTAACTATAACTTTAGCGTTTATCGTATCTGAAAGATGATATTGCAAAAACTTCTTATTCTCTCTTCCAATTTAAATAACATTAAAAAAAAATTTAATAGACTTAATAGAATTAATACGGTATATTAGTAATTTGCCTTTACAGATTCTCTATGTGGCCAGACTTATGGGCGGCCTGTGTTTGGGCCAATTCATGTGCGTATTCACGATGTACATCGGAGAAATTGCGTCGCCGAGTATGCGGGGCGCCGGAGGAGCCACGAGCACGATTATGTTCAATCTCGGCATTTTCGGGATGTTCATTGTCGCGCCGTATCTGTCGATATCGACGATGGCAACCATTTGGTTAACCGTGTCCATCGGCTTCACGGTTGCTTTCTGGTTCATGCCAGAGTCACCGTACTATTTGACCATGATAGGGAAAATGAACGAGGCGAAGGCAATGTTGAAAAAGTTACGCCATAGGATGGACGTCTCGGAAGAATTGCAGGTAATCGTCGAGTCGTTGTCCGATAAGAAGCATCAGCGGAAGACCGGTGGTATAAGAGAGTTGTTAACCGCGCGCGCCAGTCGTCGCGCTTTTATCATCATCAATCTCATCACGATCACCCATCACATCGGCGGTTTCTTTATGATGATCGCGTACAGCCAGTTCCTTTTCAAATCTGCTCAGTTGCAGATAATCTCCAGTCACATGGCCAATATTGTGATCGGCGCGGTGCAAGTGATCTCCGCGATAATTACCATTTTTTTGGTTGACAAGCTAGGTCGCAAACCGCTGATACTCTTCTCCGGCTTGATCGCCGCTTCGTGATCGGCATCTTCTTCTACGCGAAAGACTATTTGAACGCGGACGTATCTGCATATTCGGCAGTGCTGTTAATCGCAGCGATGTTGCTGGTGTTCGCTTTCAACTGCGGTCTGTTCCCTATGCAGATGATCATGATGTCCGAGATGTTTGCCACCGAAGTCAAGGCTCTCGCTACGTGTCTCCTAGCTACGATCAGTGGATGCTTCGGCGTAATAGCGGCAAAGATTTACATTCTGGTAGTCATCACATGGAACTATGGTCACTCGGTGCCTTACCTAGCATTCTTTGCGATCGTGACGGTATGCACCGCTCTGATTCTTCGCCTTTCGCCCGAGACGAAAGGCAAAACCTTTGTGCAGATACAAAAGGAATTATATGATTGAAATAGCCCAACGACGAAAGCATTTTCAGTTCGATCCGATATCAGAAAAGGAGGATTCTCTATTGGACACCAAGAGAGCATATTGCCCCTCGTAAATTGTTCGTCTTAAAGAAAGATAATTTGGTATAAAAGATTTCACCAAAAATCTCTATCAGGTCATGCGACGTTCATTCTTCGTTCAAGAATCGAAGAAAAAAATTGAAAATCGCGAGCGGAAAGTCGAAGGAGATTTCTCAAGATGCACGAGCAAAAGAATTTTTGGGCAATTGCGTCGAAATTATTCGCTGATGCACGTAATAGAAGGGATAGTTTATGTGATATCTCGAGACTCGCCGGAAGATTGCGGACTGCTTCGATATTGATTTGTCGACGGTGCAGTCCGCCACGGTGACTGCCTGGGTTATTTGTATCTCGGAGAAATAATATATTCACAGATATATAAATGATATTGGATAATAGGCCGAGAAAGAAAAGAAATCAATCAAGATCCGCTCATGTTGCGCGTTATTCTAAACTAGATAAAATCGATATATTTCGTATTTCACACGTGTCCAATGTCTCTTGTGTTATATTACATTTTTTATAAATTGTCAGGTAAATTAAAAAAATTTTTTATTTTCTAATTTAACTTTCACTATAATTCCATTTAATTACTTATCTCGTTCTTCCATAAGATTCTCTGATGCAATTACTGTTAATATTTGGCTCAACATTTTTTACCAATTGACTACTAAATTTGACGCCGAGAGAGGGGAGACCGAGGAGATTCGAGCTTACTATTGTACCAAATTTTATATGCTGAAGAGAATCCATATCAGGATCAAAACGTTCGTATTGTATTGTATACGTCTTTCTATATTGTACTTTCTAATTTAATTATACTCATGTAATACACACGACTTTAAGTTTTGTTACATTACGCAATCGTAACCGCGTGGGCTCGTATGGCAATTTATATTTCAAATTATATATATATATATATATATATATATATATACAGTACCGGCCAAAATTATATCACCTTTCAATTTTTTGAACATAACTTTTGACAAAATGCATCGAATGCACTCAAAATTTTATAGACACCTAGTGGCAGATGCACTTTATATATGACATGTAATGAGATTTGATAAAATACATCATTATTTTTGAATTTTTTATTAATTTTTTTTCAAAATCGAGCCTTTGTGCTTCTTTCGTTTTTCGTATTGCAGTCATTGTTTTTATTTAGCAGTTGAATTTAATATTTCACATTACAACAAAGACTCGTGATATCGATGAATGACAGCAGAAGGCCGCAAAGAAGGACGAATGWATAGTACATTTTGAAGATTTTAAATAAAATTTTTCACAAGTTGTTTTTATTATTTCATGACAAGTTATTTATTTAATAAGCTGTATCTATCATCAAAATATATTATAATTGATAGAGATCCTTAGTTAGATAGTAGATACTTTAAAATAACTTAAATCGAAAGATGATATAATTTTGGCCGCTACTGTATATATATATATWTTTTATTTCTCTTATATTTGTTCATTACTAAATAATTTCTATCGCGCGGAAAGTAAATATTTTATAATGATAATCGAATGACATCTGTGACAAATAATGAAGATAGACTTTTGTAAAGAGAGATTTCCATTTGGTTTAAATTGAATTGTTCTTGTCGGCGTTGGTTCGAAATAAAAAGTTTCGCCATTAGTTAGACGGAAATCAATCATTGCAATTCTTTTCGTGACGAAAAAAAGAGAGAGTCTATTATGTGTTTAATGCCTCTACCTAGGATGGTCAGAAGTAAGCGAAAGAACAGGAACAAGGTACGAGAAGAGAACGGACGGAAATTGCATAGGAGCAGGATCCTTTCCGTGCAGAAAGGGTCAAAGGAAAGTTTCACGCTCTCTCTTAATATCTGAGAATCACTATTCAGTCTTATAGAAATTGCTATTGGCAGAACCATTAGAGGCTGGAATTAGTTTCGCGATTCCGGATATATCTAGCGGCTATGGCGTAATGGCCGCCACGGCTCACTTATCTTACTTCCATACCTTGCATTAATACTTTCCGCCAACTCCATTTGCTTCCTTATTTTAAAAAGTTCTTAAAACCGCCACCCATTCTCGAATCAATATATCGATGCTATTGCAATATTGTTCTGTTACACAATGTTTAAAGAATAAGAATGCGAAGAAGATATAAAAGATTAGAAGTTGCATCTCACTCTAATATCTATAATTATCTCATAAAAGAGAAGCATAATTAAGGAGAGACTAATGTGTCTCAATTAATAGATATATTTAATATATATTTAATAACATAATATATATTTAATTTAATAATTTTAATATTCCTATGAACAGAATCAACAGAAATATAAATGCCATACAACAGAAATTCTTCTACTAAATGTCTAATTAATATTTAACAATTTAAATAATAATTAAACTATAAGTAATCTTTAGAATTTTTCTGTATCTAAAATATCGATTTAATTAAAAGTGTTATAATTAAAAAAAATCGATCATGGAATTGAGATAAAGAAATCGCCAATTTTCGTAGAAACGTGAAATTGATATTTCAAAAATTTTGATTCCTTATTCTTTTTAATTTAATTTAAAATTCTTTTGAAATGTAGAAATTCAGAAATTAGTTTCAAAACTTTGCAAGGAAAAAAGTATTTTATTTTATCTAAATTATTTTTAAAAACGTTGATTACGTATTTAATTATTAACTAAATTAATTCTAAAAACAAGATGTTAGATTTGCAAATGTCATTTAAGCGGATGCGATAAGTTCTATCCTCGCGTATTATCATATTCTATGAAATGATGATCGGGTTCACCTTGGTAATTCTATGGCAAATCGGTAGCGCAACGGTCGGCTGTCGCGAACGCATATTCTGGATGTACAAACACAGATATTTAGCGTGGCCTATGCACGTCGCCAAAGCAACGACCAGCCAAGCAACACGAGTGCCGTGCCTGGACCGGGACGAACAGAGCCTCCCGCGCTGTTCATACAATTGTATCATCAAGGCAAACACATCGACGATAGCCGGCGCACGTACACATCTGCGCACAAACGCCGTTCTGCAAACAACGTGGCGTCATGAAAGCGTCGATGCTTCGTATAATACGGTACATCCTCTGCTTTATCACGTGTTCGACGACCCTCGCCGCGAGTTTCGCATTGTAATATTATTAAGACGGGAAGCAAAAAGTGGATGTCTTTCATGAAGATCGAAGCGAAGAACGAACGATCATTCTGCAGCTATAAAATTGTCTTCTCTTGTTCCATGATCAACATGATTTCCGAGAATAAATCGAAGAGCACCTTGTTAGTTGCATTGTTTGTCTCAAGTATTTCTTTGCCGTTCACGTTCTTAAAAATAAGGAACATTAAATGCGTTCTGTTTAGTCCGCAGATCGTCTCCGCAAAGGAATTTTAACAATTTTTAACGATTGTAGCTTATGAAATCGATGTCACGCTGACTTTAATGTGTGACTCCGATGGAAATCAGTTTATAAGAAAATTTTATAAACTCGACAATAGATTCAGAGAGGTGAAATCGATGGAATGTGTGAGTCGTGTGTGCGATTTAACTTTTAATGTGTTTCTTTTACATAGATTCTTGTAAATTTAATTTTCTTTAATTTTTCACGGAACCTCAACTTCTTTGGGCGAAAGTTAAACGACTATTCTTTAGCGTACACTGAAAAATTTATATTACATTTAATATTTCACATTTTTCGAACGGTTCCAAATTTTAATATTAATTTAAGATAAATATGTTATAAAGTAATATAAATATTATATAAAAATATAACATTTTGACACAATTCAGGAATAATTTGTAGAAACACATTTCTTCAGTACAATTAATATTTATATGTTAAGTTGAATTGAGGTTTCACGGAGTTGAGACTCCTTGAAGAATTAAATTTTACGAGAGGCTGTGCGAAAGAAACACATCGAAAGTTAAATGCGCGCGCGGATTTCGTCGACTTCTCCATGTTTCGAGTTTATAAAACTTTCTTATAAACTGATAAATTAACATTTATATGTTAAATTAATACATTCAACACTTTTATTCATTTATTTTAAAATTTACGTTTAAAAATTATATTTGTATGTTATTTGTTCACTTATTTATTTATAAATTGTGTTATTATAACAATAAGCAATGTCAATTGATTAAATATCAATTTAACACAAAATAGTCAAATAATGTAATCACATTATGTTAAATTAATATTTAATACGATTATGTTAAAAATTCAACACAAAAATTTTAACAGAGATCGATTTTAACATAAGTTTAAAATGTTTACTGTGCACCATTGTTGAGATTTAGAGAAGGATCACTCGTTTGAAGATAAATTCATAACAGTTTCCGAAAGTGAGTATTACTTCGTGCAATCTCTTGGTGCCATTCAAGTATAAAAGATAACTTGAAGTTTCGTTGTAATGAACGCGAATAATGTGCACGATATTTGCACACGGAAAATAAAATTTTTGCTACCATAGCTAGTCATGGTTTGCTAAAACTATGTTTGCTACCATAACTATAAATTTATACAGCAAAACGGTTTGCTATTGCTTCTAATACATAAATAAAATAACAAAACATGCATGTCTATTAGGATCACATATAGCAACATAAAAATAGTCAAAATTAACCGATATGTCAGAAATATACAGTCGATTCGTTAAATCACGCACAATTGCGAGCAATACTGCGTATGCGCGGCAGTAAATGAGTGAGATGGAGGAAAAACAAAAGTTAATGTGATATATGATATTTCGATATGAAATACATGTTAATATTAATCTCGTCAAGAGGATCAGGATATTATTGCAAACCTGTTGGATCTTATTGCAAACTCGCGTTGTATATTGCATTATCCATGTTTCTGACTATTCTTCGTCGTATTGGACTCGATATTTTGAAAAAGTATAAAGAGGAAGAAAAAGAAGACATTATGCTTGTCGTGTTGTACATGCTTAACCAATTTCAATACACATTTGACTACAGCAATATATTTGCTGCTTGGGGATTTAGTGAGGAAGTAATAAAACATTTCATAGACTTGATAGCTAATTAATGTAATTTTGGATGTAGCATATTAATTTTATCTCAGCAAGTATTTGCAACAACAGCAAAAGTTGTGTCTTCCACATATAAATAGCATGCACTACAACTAATTGCTGCAATACACGTTGCAATGGCTGCTAATTAAAATATGTATGTATTAAACTGAAATATCGATACATCTGAAACTCGATACACCTTGTGTATCGAGTAAATAAACTCTTTCAATTAAATATAGGTATCACAGCTAAGACTTATTATTAACTGTCCATATATTAACTATAATTTAGTTACTATACACAGATTTTAGCTATCTATTTTTTCTTTTCCGTGCAGGAAGCACAATACAAATTAAATGGTATCCTCATATGGAGATAATCCTACCTTTGATCGTATGTAGTAATCAAAGCGCTAGCGAGCTTTTGCCATCTCCCACAAATTATGCGCATTAAAATAATTATGTGATTATCTACGGGAAATGTCGCATGCGTTCGTTCGGCCGTTGCCGCAATTCTCTTGCAATCTAATTACCGATTTTCTCTTGTTACTATGCAATCGACATTGGCGCATCATTGAGTTTCACTTTTGTCGGCGATGCTAATTGGGAATTCTCTGTGCATTGCGTTCTTGTGCTCTTCATGCGCATTAAATCTCCTCCCGTTTATAGAGAGTGAGGTTGGGGACGCGGTTCTCTCGATACAGGACTCGCCGCCTCTGCATCGGAGCTTGTTAAAACGTTACTGCGGTTGTAAGTAAAGCGCGAAAGCAATTAGTTCCCATTTGCAATTTGCGACGTTGTTTGATTTAGCTCGCAGCATTGCGGCGTGGCATGGCACAGGGGTGTGGTGTGTGAGCCTTAAGCGTGCGTGCTTAAGTACACAGGTGACACCTGAATTAAATACTAGATCGGGATACTCTGCGAACGCGTCCATATCGTACGAGCATGTTTGACAAATTAAAAAATGTCCGCGAAACAGAGGATAATAGTTGTTATAGGTTCGGTGGTATATCGCATCTATCATTCAGATATCTTTTTTTTACTTTTGTTCATTCGATGTCTTGAAAGAAATTGCGGAAATTGCGCGTTTATTGCAGTATAATAGAAAAAAGTTGCCAAAATTGTATCGACTCTTAAATCGCACCACCTCATTAAAAAATTTAATCACTATACTCGTACCCTTTCTATGGCATTATTTGTTATTATTATTTTAAGGGGCTATATACACGTACAACTTTTGAAAAAATGCGTTTTTCGTTTGCATATTCGAAAAGTATAAGAGCTTGAGAATATTCTCTGCAAGTTTCAAAGTGATTGTTTGAAAATTGTCGGAGATACAATGAAAAAGATTCAAGCGCGTTCGACGACGGACGTGACGAGCGCGTCGTAATTCTTAGCAGCAGATAGCCTGTCATATCAGTTCTTTGATGCTGCTATGTCCTCTGGGGAGGATTCACTGTATAGCTCTGGAATGGATGACTCTATGTAAGTTTGAAAAAAAAATTGTTATCTACGGTTTTATTTATTTATTTTATTTTTATCAAAATGTCAAACTTTAAACGCGTTTTTTTCGAAATGTTTTCAAAATGCGTACCAGAAATATCTCCGAAACGGCTGAACTGATTTATTTGAAATTTAGAGGGCTTAATTTACACAAAAAGATAGTCTTTAACGTAGCGGATTTTTTTTAGAGCCCTTACTTTTCTTTTTACAGCCAAAAACGACCAATTTTTATCTTAAAAATTGTTATCTTTAAATTAAACAGACGCTATTTTGTCAAAAATCTATATTTAAAAATTGACTACGATAAAGAATAGATAATTTCATACAATTTAAGAAAATTTTAGTCTGGTTTTTTTTTTGGATAAGTCCTGTACGAGTTACATCTGATACCGCGGAGCACGTTTTTTTAATATAGTCTTGCACCGAGGATAATATCTCCGCCATTTTCAAATATTTTTATTTCAAATTTATTCTGAAACATTTTATAACAATATACTATAAAATAAAGAAAACTAGGATTAATTACATCCATTAAGTTTCTTTAAAAAAATTAAGAAAAAAGCCTATTTTACATTCCTAGGTGTAGCCTTCTCTGAAATTATTACATAATACTAACATGCTTCATTGCACTTCAGACTTACAATGGAATTTTTAGATGAGATGATGCGATTTAAGAGCCAGTGCGATTTTGCTAATTTTATTCTACATAGAATTTACATTGCTGTTAAAAAGTAGTTGGCCAAATTCTTATGGAATAGTTATACAGTTGGAAAATGTGTGTTATTTTTATATATTTATATAATATATTTCCACCCAAATTTGTTAATTTTGACACAATATGAACATATTAAAAAGTAACACAAATACTATATAAAAATTAACATAAAAAAATGTAACATTAACACTATTTGGAAGCAATTTATAAAAATATACTTTATCGATAAAATTAATATTTATAATATAATATGTTAAATTAACACGTACATTTTATTTATTTGAATTTACGTTTTAAAATACATTATTTTTATATTATATTTGTTTTTTTATTTTTATAAATTATGTTATTTTAACACTAAGAAATGATGAATATCAATTTAACATAATAAAAAAAAATATTCAAGTAACACAATCATATTATGTTAAATTAACATTCAGATATGTTAAAAATTCGACACAAAAATCAACAAAGGCTAAAGATTTTAACACAAATACAAAATGTTTTTCATTGTACGTGGAATATTTCAATTTGCTTTTCAACTGTATTACAGCCGAATAATTGCGATCATTAAGCGATAACGTTCGGAAAAGTGATAATCTTAAAGCAAGTGAATACAGTGATTCGCGCGCACATTGCCTTGGGTCGATCATTTTTCATTATCTTTTAGCTATTAATCACGTCAGAGCTTTGATTGATTATGAGGTAGCGATGGTTTGGCATACAGGCTCTCATAAGTCGGTGATCAAATGCCAATTATGAATCTTTGATCTTTATTTGCTCTTTCTTTCTATCCATTCGTCTTCCCATCAGTCGCGATTAGGAACCCCTTTTCGAAGGCTTTGAAAAAACGACTTTTGAATTATAAAACATTAGTTATGAACCGGACGATTTTTATCCTCGATATATTACTTATTATTATGATTAAAGAGTCGGTGATAGAGACAAATTATCTTATGATTCGCAGTGAATACGATTTTGCACGTTGGTGAGGCAGATATATATATAAATAATGTATGTATGTATGTATGTATRTATATATATATATATATATATATATATATATATATATATATATATATATATATACACTATTTAAATATGACGCGATATCCTCTTAAAATGTAACGTATAATTTAATGGACCAATTAGTTAAGTGCAATAGCGAGAGTAATTCGCACTTGAATAATCTAAGTGACGAACTCGGCGGTATTACGATTCGTATTAAGTGAATTGAGCTTTTGCCAATCGCTTTTTAATTACTTACATTTTCAGTGCGTCATGAAAAATGTATATTGTCAATTTATAACAATCAAGAATTAAAAATCTGCAGTTATAAATTCTACAATCTGAAGCAATTCTGCGGAATATTAATTAATATCGTTTTGTCTCTGCGATAATCGCGAATACGCAAAACAATACGAAACGTGAAAGTCAAAAGGATTGTCGCGTGTGGATTATATGAGACACTTCCAATTTGAATCCGAGCATGACTCGGCAATGTAAATGGATAAATGAAGTGCTTCAATTTAGATTATTTTCGAATTATACACAATAAAGACTATTTTGTATTTTTGTTAAAATCAGTCCTTGTTAAAATTTTTGAATTTTTAATGTATCCGAATATTAATTTAATATTTATATTATTTGAATATTTTGAGTTAAATTGATATTTAACATTTCATTTCAGATTAAAACAATTTATGAGAGTAAGTAAATAAATAATATAAAAATAATGTAGTTTTAAAACATAAATTTTAAGATAAATGAATAAAAGATAAATATATGTGTTAATTTAACATATTATAAATATTTTACTGAAAAAATATGCTTCTACAATTTGTTTCCAAATTATGTTAAAGTGTTATATTTTTATGTTATTTTATATAATGTTTATATAATTTTCTAACGTATACTTAACATATTTATTTTGTAAAATAAACTAATTAATATCTCCTGAAACGACATAACAATAATACAACAGTAATATAAGCTCTCTCTCTCTCTATACATATATATATAATGGATACTTTTTTTAAATAATTATTTTTTTAATATATCAAAGATTCATCCTTCAAAATGCAAAACAGCTCTAAATGAAAACACCACTGTCTAATGTTTCATCGTGTAATGGGGAAGGTAGATGGCGTGCGCTCTTAAAAAAAAAAGAAGAAATAGACTAAAAGAGAATAGTCCAGCAGGTGTGCGCCTACCGTTACATTCGCGATAATGACGAGTTTGCTGAACGAAGGGCACTAATGGAACATCGTCGGACTCTCTCGCGCCCGTCCGAATGATATATTTCACGTCCTCGTTTCTCTTTTTACAAGCCACTCGCGCATAGACTCTTCCAACGATAAAGATATACATGGACATTTACGAAACGAGGGCATAAAAAGTATGGTTTAGCGTCGGTGGATTTAATATACCTCAGCCGTGTTCACCCGTCGTAGCGTGCACGTATGCAGATCTAAACGTCATAATCATTTTAATGATTTTTCTAGTCTCGTGTATTTTTCTCGTGTCGATTACAATCGCGCTTGGTTGGATAAAATAACAACCCGCCGGAATTAAATTATTAAATTTAGATAAACTATTACTTATAATCCGCAATGCATCGAGTTGTTTTATTGCCATAGATTTCTTTCGATAATCTTGTTGAAATCTATGTATAATATTAAGTTTTTTTCAACATTAGTTTGTTTATCAGCGATTACAGAAATAGTATCTATGTAAAATTAATTTCTCATTGAAATTAATCGTTACTTTCTTTTATCTTGATTCTGAAAGAATTATTGAATTTTCAGACAAAATTTATTAATCACTGTTCGACTTACTATATAAAACTTAAAGCTTATCTCGTTGTAAATAATTAGGGATCTCGCGTGTATTAAATGTTATCTAATTGATGAACATAAGAGAGATTGTTGCGACAAGTAAGTACAAATGTTGACGCGCAAGAATTGTATTCTGAATAAGAAAAACGTGGGAGCACGATTGGATTTTTATATCTATAATATTTATGCAATATTATGTAATATTTATTGTTATAATATTTATGTAATATTTATTGCAATTAATGTTATCTTAAAAACCAGTCAATACAACAAAAGTTTGCAGACAACAATAATCTGTTTAATTCATTTCTAAATTATGTTTGCATATTCGACAAAATTCAGATTCTTTTTCCAGATTTTTTTCATTAAAATGATGAATAATTCAACATGTTAATCAGATCATAATCTGTGCTAATTATCATAAAAAAAATGAGAGAAAGAATCGAGACATATTGAACGGCGATATGCTAATATTTCATGCAGCATTACAGAAACCTAGTTACCTAATTAATTTCGCGCGGAGGCAATTAACAATTTCGATCACATTTTGGAGCCTCTTTTGCGATCCTTCCGGTCGACGTGCGCGATTTAATTCGACTCGGCCGACCTCGCGATCTATTTCCAAGAATAGATCACACGGCGGCGAAAGATTTATCTCTTACTATATCCGGTGCCGATTTCTATGGGACGACCCTCTCGTCATGTTGCAGGTTCGTATATGGACTATCGCAGACGGCAAAAAGGAATTTTATTGGCAGGAGTCGCGGTATATTACGTTTCGAAGCAATACGCGATTATTGGAACGTGTCTCATATAATGCGAAACGCCAGAGGCCGTGATTTACGGTTTCTAGCGATGGATTTTTAGATTAGCCATTCGTATATGAGACCGTGCACATTTTTGGGATATCGATCGCATTCGTAGATGTCGAAAGTAATTAAGATTTGTACCCGCCATCAGTAATTTACAATGCATCGAAAAAAGGTCCAGAAATTTATATCTTATTTCATGATTATTACGCGCCAGATTGGCAAAAGCTTAAAAATATATCGAGAGATTAATTGTTTAATTTAGCTATTAAATAGTCCAATACTCCGTTACATTTCTGATTAATCTATTTGATACCATAGACGCGCCACTTTGGTGCAACGTAGTGTCAAGAAGTTCCATCTATTTTGATAACTGTCTAGATTGAATCTGTAATTTCACCCTCGAGCTGCACCGAATTTTGCAAGTTAGATCGAACATCAAAGAAATTAAGTTACATGAGTGCGAGCTAGACGAGAACAAGTTAAATTACGTTTAATCGAAAACTGATAATAAACTTTTTTGATTACTTTTCATCGATCGGCGATGCGCAGAAATAAAATTGTGCTTTAGTTTCATGTAACTTAAATATTTTCTTAAATTTTCGTTTGCGTTTTATTATAAATTTTCAAAGTCTAACAAATAATTCAATATGTTAATATTTGTCTTCGCAATTTTTGTGCGTGCGTGCGTGCGTGCGTGCGTGCGTGCGTGTGATATGAAAACTTAATATTTGTTCAAACTTTTGCACTCCTTTTTTTTCATGAAAAGAGCATGCTTAAATAAATTTTAATAATATATATATATATATATATATATATATATATATATATATATATATCATTCATCAGAGAAAAATATATATATGACATATATATATAACATATATGTAATATAATAAAACATATATATATGTAAAATACCGCACTTTTNTATCATTCATCAGAGAAAAATATATATATGACATATATATATAACATATATGTAATATAATAAAACATATATATATGTAAAATACCGCACTTTTGCACAAAAAAATTGAATAACTATGCGAAAAAAAATGGTAGACAAAATTTTAATAAGCGAAATTAAAACTGAAACTATAAGCTTTTAAATACTTCTTATAATTTTCATCTGTGATCAATTTTATAAAAACGACAGCTATTTTAAATGATAAAAAAAAACACAAAAATACGTTAGTACATTTAACATAGTTCAATGACAAACTGACATATCTACATGATCGTAACGCGACTAGACTGAGAGTTTCCTTTTTAATTTGCAATTTTGTTCTTTTCTATACGATAATTGGATGCTGAGCTATTGATATTTGAAATTAATGAATGTCTTCGACAGGTGGTCTGATACTTTTGAGCGATACTGTATGTATACTGTATGTGTACTGTGTGTGTGTGTGTGTGTGTGTGTGTGTATATATATATATATATATATATATATATATATGTGTCGGTTCTCATTGCATCCAACATTTTTAAAATTTTACAGGAAATAAAAAAATGTATTACAATTTTGTTCATGGTAATTTGTTAAAGTTACGACTCTTGTTATTTTTAGTAAAATATAATGGTCTTATATAATTAAAATGTAACTTAAAATAAAAAAAATATTACTTAAGAAGTGATCATCAAAACATCACTTTTCACAAAAATAATGTGTTACGTCAGAACCTCGAAGTTTTTTTTTGTAAAATGGAAAGATTGAGATGGAAGGGATAAGGAAAGATGTATTCAGAAACTATGCCTCGCAGATACACGCACAGAGGCGCGTATTGCGAGTCGAATGCACCTTTATGGTCTCGGAATATGAGTCAATGTTCTGACAGAACGCTATAACATCTTTTTTAAGAGCAGTACGATTGTCGGTAATTTTGAGTCAAGGAACTTAATCCTCTTAACGGGGACTGGACCACGTGCAATCTCTAAGGGCGAGAGGGGAAAGTGAGATCCTTAAATTTAATTGTAAAAAGCGAGAACAATTTTCGCTAACATTTAAAATTTATTGATTAAAACAATCAATATAAAAATATATAATTATAAAAATATAAGTAATTATTGAGTAATCACAATACATTATCAGAGAGTCAGGCGATTTTTACAATTTTTACATTTAATTATGTGTAAATGTGTGAGTGAGTATACGAGCGGAATAAGGTTAGAAATATGATACAAGATGTTTGATAATTCTGTGAACAATTTTCATGGGTAGCTAGAGTGGACTAAACTAAGGCAGAAAGTCCTCTAGCATTTTTACTCTTCTACAAGTAGAAGGGAAGGCCTCAGGGAAGTAGGCAAAATGAGTAGGGAAAAAGAAAAGGTCCGCCATATGAGCTAATCTCTAGGTACAAGATGAGGATAAGATCAAGTCCAGCAGCAAAACTAGTGAACTTGAGAGAAAGGTTGAGATCTGTCGAATTTTGATGAACCTCTGTGTTGAGGATTAGAATTAGATTAAGTCCATCGAATATTATCAATGAATTTGGAGGCATAAGATTGAATCCAGAGCAAATGAGATTGAACAGCAGAGCTAATGAACTCACGGAAATAAGAGAGGGAAATTCGAGGGGTAATTGAGAAAGAAAGGAAGGAGAAAAGGAAGAGAGAGGCTGGTGAGAAATAATAATTAAAGAAACCGAGAGATAAATAAAAGGGGGAATCCGCGACAAGAATAAAAAAAGGGGATGCGACTTACTGTTGCTTGCAAGTGATTTAAGCCTGGTCCTGGAAATAGCTCGATTGAGTGAAAGATGAAGGATTCCTTGGTTCCGTGGAGTGGTAAATCATTTAGAACTTAGCGTTGTTGGGTTATAGTCACCCGTAGTTTTGAGATTTCACTCACTCGCGATATCGATACGTACTGAACTTAACTGATGCCAAGGACTGGAGCAGAATGTGTGCGAGCTCAAGACATTGTGGTTTATATAGAAGTTTTCTAAGGGATTCCTTGTGAGATGTTCAAGTTGGTTGGTTTCAAGGTTTGGTTGGTAGGATATCTTTCCTTTATGATCAAATTTTCTCAAAATTTCGTTGGAGATTCTTATATTAGCTTCACCCGCAACGCAAATCTTATCCTATAGTTGTTCATTACGGGTGTTCCGTTATTGCTTGTAGAGTTGATTTTTCCTCGATTTTTCATCTGTTGGCAATTTCGGATCTTCATCCGTTTTCCGGAGAGAGGACGAGATAAACTTCGTGGCACCTTCCAACAACTTGTAAAAAATATTATTTATCTCGTCCATTTTCTTGTTCGTCGGCAATTTCTCTTTTATTAGAGGTTGCAAGAAACACAAACATATATGTTTAATTGATAGAGCTGTTTTTATTGTCCTTCAGATTAAATATTATTAGGTACTTCAATAAAAGTTTATTGATAATAAAAATTCCTTTTTCTTTGCACTTATTGACAAAATTTCACCGACCTCGCCGATCCACATTAATATTTCGCTTTCGCTTAAAGAATGCTTTGTCATACGTTTAGATAATATTTATTTTTGAACATTTGAAGTTCCTGACACGTTTTGGTATTTTTATTACTACGGACCAGACAAGCGCGGCCAAATTGTGTTCTATCTAGTTTTTCTTGTCTGAGTTTCATCTGGAAAGTTTTTCTAGTCATATATACATGAAATAAACAATATACAAAAAAAAAAGGAAAAAAAGAAAATCTATCGGGCTCATTGTCCGCTTATCGATAGATGCTGTTAACATTTGAGTTTTATTCGCCTCTTATCTTAAAAGATTATTCTATCAGTCTCTGAAATGAAGAAATCGTGGAGTCCACAGAACGTAACAGATAGTTGCAACATTTTTTTAGGAAACCCTCCCTTTAATTGCTTTCAAAGACATTACACGATATTTTTGTCTGTTTTCATTAAGCATAAATTAAACAAATTGCGATTTTATTAATAAACTTGAACGTGACTGGCATTTGATACAAACAAGAACAAATAGTTCTACCATGTGAGGGAAGGGGAGAATCGTATTATCTATACAATATCTCCGTGTTGTTAAACGATGCGCGTTCGCGCATTTAATTCTAAGTTGAACAAAGCGATTGTGCGAATCACGCAGGGCCGTGCGACTACGTTATCCAAAACGCCATTAGGTGCTTTACATTGGCGAGTATGTTTCCGGAGGACGGTCACGTATCGGCCAAGCATTTGAATACTCTCTCGATTACCAACATGTCGTTCGGCGCTCCGGGCAACCGTGACATCCGCCATTTCCGGCCAATCCTCTCCCACGTCGTCCTACTCCCCGCATTGTCCGAACAAATTTTACGCTTGACAATTCTGCTCGTTTCGCGGGATTGTCAGTCGCGAAATCCAGTCAGCAAAGTTTTTGAGGCTTTCCTATACCCGTCTGTCAGAAACAAATGGACTCGGCCGCTGTTCATCTTGTATCTAGAAAAATATTCAACCAGTACACGATATGGACAAAGAGAGCACGGATCTGTATCGCGTTTTGAAATTGATAATTACGATTTTAAATAGTTGGAACATTTGTGTTAAATTTAATACATACATATCCCAAACAGTCCACCCAAATTTTTGCATTAATTTGACACAGAATATTAGAAAGTAGCACAAACATCACATAAAAATTAACATAAAAATGTAACACTTTGACACAACTGTGGAAATATATTTCTTTACTAAAATTAACATTTATAATATGTTAAATTACGAGTAACACGTACATATACACGTACATATACACATTTATTCATTTATCTTTTATTTATTTATTTTAAAATTTTTTAAAAATGTTTTAAAACTACATTATTTGTATGTTATTTGTTCACTTATTTATAAATTATGTTATTTTAACATTTAAAAAATATTAAATATCAAACTTAAAATATTCAAATATCACATTGTCAAATTAACACTCAAATATGTTAAAAGTTGAATACAAAAATTTTAACAAGGATTATTTTTAACATAAATGCAAAATGTTTTTTACTGTACAATCTTTACTCACTATAATTAATTAGAAGAACGTTTCATTTTACACTCGGACATTCAATATTATAATTGGCTCATTAGGACAATTCTGCACAGAGAGAAAGAATATTCGCGCTTAATAAAAATTCTCCAATTTATATATTCAAGATTTTCTACGAGGACAGTAATTTTGCCTGTCAACGTAACTATGGAAGTAAGTAGGATAATATAGGATTCTCCTGATTTTAAGCTTCATCCACGTTTTCGTTCGTCTTATATATTGATATTCCTATTGAAAACAATCTTCGTCCGAGATAATTGACTCAGGAAAAATAACTGTGTTGAAAAAGTTGGCGAGTTAAATATGTTAGCAAGAACGTATCTCTCAATACGGGATGATTACCTCCGGCAAAACCGCTCTATTGACCAAACAGCAGTGATCGTCGATAAATGAACGGAGATTACTTCTTTCTAATAAAAATATTTTTTTTCCTTGTTATAAACATAAATGTACTCAATAATTTCGTAAAATCAAACAATTTTATTGCTTTTGTGTATAATAAGCGAAAGTACGTATTTGTATTAGAGCATTACTTTTACAGGATTAATTTCCTTTTTCACATATCGTGTTAATTTAGACATTTGTGCTAATAAACATGTATGCGCGTCATTTTTTTTGCTGCGAGAATACATGAATCGCAAAGCTTTTTAAGAGAAAAGGGAAGAGAAAAAAGGACAGAGGGGCGGAAACGCGGCGTTAAGTACCGCGCACTGTAAGAGGATTGGAACCCCCGGCGGGGTTGGAATGCCGAGGTCCTCGAGGATCGCGAGTTTCAACATCCCTCTGCGCCGCCGAAAAATCTCGCAATGAGTCTAATTTGAAACAATATATATATCGCTTGCAATTAAGCTAACTCTCCACGTGTAAATCGCAACGCAGCCCGCGCTGCCGACTTCCCCGCCCTTTCGCCGACAATGCGCGCCGTATACTTTGCGTAATGCATACGCATTATACTCGCGAAACTCGAGAAAACAATCATTCCGAGTGAGCACCAGCGGCGCGTTAGCGGCGGTAATTCCTACGATGAGTTCCTTATGAAGACTGGCGGTTATCCCCTTTGGAGATTCCGCCAGCAATTACGAAACTCCGGATTCCCCCGGATTACGCTATTCAAAGTTGAATATAACGAATTAGTTACGAAACTGAAGTGGGAAAACGTTTGTACCATCGTCGGTCCTCGTCCTCGTCGTCGTTGAACACGCTTTCGGACTTGCCAGTTGGTTAACTTTGAATCTATCCTCGAAAGTCGTTAGATCCGTGGAACCCACGTGTCGCACATAGCCTTGCCTGATTCGCCGTGTATGCGTGTTCGCGAGTCGCGGTCCATTTACCAACTTTTAGTTGATACTTTCGCAAACTGTCTTGTATCGGTGTCCGACTGCTATTCAATTGCATCTTCTGAAAATACTGGCCAACCGATTATTTTCTTTTCTGTATTGAGAAACGCGCGACCGGTGTCGGGGAGAATTATCCCCAAGGGGGTAGCGCTCTTGTACGGGGCGCTGAAGGAACGACTGCGATTTTGCAGCACGGGGAGCTAGCTCGCTGTCGGGTACAGGCATTAGAACGTGGATTGGATTGACATTACGTACGGCTCCGAGTTCTGTTATATCCCTCGAGAAATCAGCACAATGCTGCCAGTAGCACCGTCCGAGGACCTTCGGACATACGTGTGCGAATGGGGCTGCTATTACTAGGAGACCGGGGCGTATCTATGTATGCGCCGTCAGACAGACACTGCGCAACCATTCGTTCGAGTCTGTCTCATTATCGATCTACGACGACTTGCAGCCATGCCAAGCGAGGCATATTAATTTTTGCGTGCGATCCGCGCCACTGTGATTTCACTCGCGGACGCATGAGTTATGCTGCAAAGATCGCCGCAAAGCTGGGAAACTGATGAAAAAAAACGGGAAAATTCAGAAGTGAATATAAGATCTTGAAAAGTTTATGGGATTTAGGCGTTTGCGACGAGCGAGAATATGGAAAACTGTTATTTATAATATCAGTGTTTTATTATCAATGTTTTGTTAAGTAACAAGATAATGAAATTTTACCTTTTAGATTTATTTAATAAATTTAATTTTAGAATAACAATAGTTAACCAGTATGCATAGTATATTCAGTTTATTCAGTAGAATGACTACGTTCATTTCTGAAATGAGTGAGAATTATTTATCCCAGTCGTTATACATATAAAGATTGGTTCTTAAAATGAAAATTTTCATATTTTCTTTTTCTGCAATATAGCGACGCTTTTCTTCGCGCTGGACGCCGTCAATTATCAATGTCGGACGCATTTCCATCCCTTTTCTCATAAAAGTTTTTAATGGCGAAAGCAAGATTTACAGCTTTTTGAATGCGTAATTCGTCCATAATGATTCAGTGTTGCTGAATCGGTAAATTGCCGATATATTTATTTGTTCCCTTCATCGTAACGGTACAAACGATGAAACGATTCGCGTTCGTTGATTGATCCGGTTAATTTTTGCAGATACAATCAACATACATCAAAAGTCAATTTGTCCAAACACAGTACCACGCAATATCCATTTTATGTACGATCGAACGTCAGTATTTAATAAATTTAATTTGTTTACGAGTTTACTGCAAGAGCACCGCAATCGGTAAAATAAAATGCATAAAAGGGGTTTGTATGCGTAGAGAATTGTATATAAAACGCGCTACTATACTGGTTTATTATTTGTTCAAAAATTGTTTTAATTGTTGATTATTTCTGAACGCGACAGATAATAGAAAACACCTCAGATGGAAGCGAATGCGACGCTAAGACAAATGCATAATGAGCGCCGTCCATTTGGACATTTTAACTTGATAGCTCAATGAAGAAAGGAACGTTTTTTTATCTCCTTTAATTTTGCGAAGATAATTGCGAAACAAGCGAGTATAGACACATGCGACCGATAATCACTCCGTAATTTCACGCGATATCAATAACAAATTATTTTATTTTTTTCTCTTTATAATATTGATAAAATATTAACAATTGGTAGTTGAATTTTATGTTAATGAAATCCATATGTGATAATTTCTGCCATTACTGCCGTTTATTATCAAAGACCTCTCACAAAAAATATATATTGCGATATTTTCGCAGAAAATATATATATATATATGCGCGCGCG
>JANQDE010000108.1:71354-86209 GCA_037157785.1 Cephalotes varians | reverse complement strand
CACACACACACACACACACACACACACACACACACGCACACGCACACGCACACGCACACGCACACACACATCCGCGACATGCTCGATATCGGCAGTTAATGGCATTTGATAAAAAAGTTTTACATAAAAGTTTTCATTTAATATGCGTGTGTGTGGACGCGTTTTAATGACAACGCGTTGAAACTTTCGCTTTGCGCAAATCGACTTGTTGTAACCAGCAAGATTCGCCCTCAGTGATGTATATCAACAGAAAAAGGAAAGCTACAATACGCCAATATCATTCGCGTGTCTCTTTGACTCATATCAGCGTTAACAGCGGTCGTTTGTCGTTTAATCCGTGCTTTTAATCGTAAATTAAAACGTAAATTATGCCGTTACATCGACACCGTATTTCAGAGCGATTTAAAAATCCCGAAAACGTAATAACGATTACAGTCAGTGACCATTATCGGCCCCATTCAGCAAAATTCTATTAGGGACTTATCGGCGACCGGATTAACATCTCGAAAATCAATTATCCTCGCTCGTGATCTCGCGACATTGGACGCACTGCGGACGAGAAGATTTGTCTTTATCTGTTCACCTGGGGAAGCATTTCCATTAGGGATGGAACTGCATCGCGTGGGAGATATCCCTGACGACAGAGTGGTTGAAGCGGCGTCAAAGGGTTAATCAAAGTCGGACTGTCCCTCCTTCAAAGCCTCCCAATCGACCGCCGCCGCGTCGTCGTCGAGTTCTTTTTTTTACACTTTTCACCTTTTATTTGCGTCGCCGTTCTTCGGATGCTCTCTCTCTCTCTCTCTCTCTCTCTCTCTCTCTCTCTCTCTCTCTCTCTCTCTCTCTCTCCTCTCATCTATTGCCGGGATCACATCTACTGATCTCCTTTTCACACACGCGTGCACATCGACACGCCTCGCCGTCGCTGACACACCGTCGATCATAGTCGCGTGTGTCCTCGTGGTGGATGCAGCCGTCGTCACCACTACCCCATCCGTGTGTCAACGACACATATAAATGAGATCTGATGGTTTCTCAGCGAATGGTCCGGCCATTTCGTACTATTTACACGGCCGCGGGCCAAGATTCGGTTTTTTTCGCCGTGCTGTTTGTACAGGGAGAGTCGCAGGGCAGGAAATAGGCGGTCGAGAAATCAGTGCGAAAGAGAAGGCGAGAAGCGTGAAGCGAAGAATAGGAAATGGGTGCAGAAATTTTCGGATGTATGGAAAATACCAACTACGCGAAGCTGTTTTATCGTCGCTGACTAAAATCGGTTCTCTCCCTCGGTTTCGCCCAGCATCGTTGTAATTCACGCTTCCGTTACTGTGTTCAACCTCTCTTTTCTTTGTTCCCTCTTTCGCTTTTCGTAGAGTACATTTGACATTTAAAAAATGATAATAATAGTACTTATTAAGAATTGAAACAATTTTTCTTCTATCGATATTAAATATCATATATATATGTGTGTGTATAAATATAAATGTATGATATATATACGCGCGCGCGCGCGCGCGCGCGCGTGTGTGTGTGTGTGTGTGTGTGTGTGTGTGTGTGTGTGTGCAATATCAGTTGCTTCTCGCCCTGATGAAATGAACTGCAATACGAAACAATAATTGGTATTAACAATAGATCAAGACCCGTAAACCTTTTAGCACTTTTAAAGAGAATATCCGTGGAAATCTTAAAAGCATATATATACTTATCATTTAATATTATTATACGTTTATTAGATACGCAATTTTGTCCGCAATTTTGAAAATTATAATTTTCGATATATCGATATATTAAAAAAAATCTGGTATATGCATAAACTGAAAATCTGGTAAGTTTAATCTACATTTTTACCGAGTATTCTCGGTAAAAAATTATATATATATATATATATATATATATATATATATATATATATATATACACAAAATATGCCTATATATGTTTTCCTTCTCACAATTTCTCACAAAAATAATTTCTGTTTATATGCAGGTTAAATAATGATAAGAATAAATAGAAAATAAAAAGAATATAAACAAAAAACAATTTTAGTTCTTTCATAAATTGATCTTTCAATATTTTATTGTTCTTTCATAAAAAGTAAAGTTTGAAAAAATAAGAATAAGTTACTCATATATAATCATACGTAATTTTTCTGTATGATTGTATCTTTATATATAATTATATAGAGCAATTTATTCTCATTATTTCAAATTTCATTAAAAAAAAAAAACAGCTAAAAATTATTCTTTAATAATTGTTTATTTTTTAAAATTATTATTTAGCCTATATATACAAATGAAAATTATTTGTAAGAAGAAAAACATATATGGACATGTCTTATATAATTATATACATATATTTATATATATAAAATTTTTTACTAAGCTGTCTGTTGGAAAATGAACAAATTAAAATTCTTTTAGAAGTTTAGATGAGCATGCTTAATTCCTCCTATTAAATATACCAGAATTTTTTGATAGTGATATTTATATATATAAATTTATTATTATATTATAATATTATATTATATAAATATAAATATATTTAGTTATGTCAGCATAACTTTTTAGTAAAAAGAATGTCTGTAATAAATATAACTAGAAGTGTTATAGATTCAACTAAAAATAATAATCAAATTCTTTTATTTAAAGGCCCTTTTCGCCAACCTCTGATTAACTCGCAGAAGTGTCAACAGCAATTCAATGTATAATATAGAACTCCTTTTTTCCTCTTTTGAAACACGCTATGCTTAGTTCTCATGTTGCTAGTTCTTATGATGACTGACTTAATCATCGATTAACTTAATCGAGATGAAATTTAAATATTTCCGAGATTGGTGAAAAAGATGTCTATTTGAAACGTTCTAGTCATAAAATATTCAATCGTGATAACTAAAAATTTTGTTTGGTTTCATCATGCACTCTATCATACGACTTGTTAATATAATCATAACATTTTTCGCAGTGTAAGAATTTTATTATTCAGTGTAAGAATTTTATTATTCTCATCCGTTAGATGCAATGTGTCAAAATCTTTATATTTTAAAGATTCGTAATTGGAACACTATTTGTTTTACGACTCTTTTTTAGGTAACGATTAGTTTCCATTGAACACCGCTGCATACAACGAACGCGCAGAACCCTGTATCTCTGGCGTTTCCCTTTTGTCGTCGTTTCGTGCCTCCCAACCCACCATCACGGGAGACATAATGATTTTTCACGTCAGCTGAGCGAGGAGAACGCGGTCGTCGACCTAGTTGCTCGTTATCACGAACGATCGCACGGTACTGAGTATTAACAGCTGCAGATCGCATCTGTTAATGGGACGGTATTGTTCGCGCGGATCGAAAGAAGAGCACCTTCCAACGGCAGCCAGTCGCCGTCAACCGGAGCTGCTGAAGTTGCAAATTGTTTCGCCATTTAGAGGCGAGAACCGAGACGATTGCGTAATTTTGCCGTCGCCGCGCGGGAATCTCACGACGAGGAAGAGATTTCAATCCGTAAAACCTCGTTGGAGAAGTCGGACGGAAATTTTTAAATGCCGCTCTCTTGTACTGTAGCTTCTGAGATCTACGCACTTCGGAATTACTTATTAATCGTAGCGTATTAAAAAAAAGTCTGTTTGTTATAGAATTTTTCCAGCGATTAATTTGTTACAATCATAAAAATCTCTTGGAGAATATAATCAAATTATGAGATTTTATTTATGAAATACTTTTCTATATAATGTGTTCCTATGTTTTGCGTTAAGTATCGTTAAATTATGTTATTTTTACGAGCGAGATTTGAAAGAGAAATCGTTGATTAATAATGCGACTATTGCATGTGTCTTGACGATCGTTGCCATATTTCTTGCTTGAAACAGACGTCATTTCTGATTAATGTTCCTGAAAGATCATCTACTATCGTATTGTATATGTATGTAACTTTCTGTGTCATAAAATTATTTTAGCTATATTAAAGGCAATATTGTTTTTTAATGTAAAAAATATACTAACAAGCAAGATCCTTTTGTAGCAAAATCGTATTTAGTTTGTCTACAATTTTTTAGTAATCCAAAGAAAATTTTACGAGATTCCGCGTTATGCTAATGAATTATACAATGTATTCTATCGTTTGAAAAGCCTAGAGCTCTTTCTATGTCATGGAAAGCACATTTACCTTGCCGAGATGACAAACTAACGAGACGCTCTGTCGGAAACTTGTAAAGATTTGAAACTCCAGCTACTTGAGGAGCTACGCAGAGAAAATAGAGGAAAGGCGGATGGAGGAAACCGCGAAATCGTTAATTAGCGAGGTTCAACGTTGCGGAAGACGGTGGCTTGGCGCTAGCTCTCGAGCTCTGTCGGTCTAAGCAAAAATTGGTTCCATCCGCAGTTTCAAAGCGGCAGAAATTTAGATTACGCATCTGACTTGGCGGAACGATCCGGTTTGATTTGTGGAAAATCTCATCTCCGACGTTTCAAGACGTCATTTCCGCGTCAACTGATTGGGTATCTTGCGCGAATTGCGGTTCAATGAAAGATCTTGAATATTCGTGAATGTTCCAACTGTGATATAATTGTATGTCATATATTTCGTATGCACTACTTTAAATAATATATTTTGTAAAAATATAATTTGAATATCCCGATATACTTTTATGATAAAATTTTTCATTAAATTTTAAAGATAAAAATATTTTTTAAGGAGAAAATTATCTTGTTTGAGAATTGAATAAACTTAGCAACAGATACAAAAGTTTTTAAACTTATCTTAGCAGTTTAAAGAAAAATAATGTTATAAATTAACGTTCGCCAGCGACGTTTACACGTGTTCACCACAGTATCTCGGTAGCAGCGCATTGAGAGTCTTCATCTTCCGGTGGTCCATTTCGACGACACTGGGGATCTTATCCGATTCAATTTCAATCCCACGAACGATCGTAGAAAGAAGTAATCAAATGAGATAGTAACTCGAGCGGCTCGAAATCACGGAGTATCTTTCAATATGCGCGCATATCCGCCGAGCTCGTAAAATCTTTCACAACAGCGATTCCTAATTCTAAGATGAATGAACGTTTCCGATCCATCTTACGATTACGTAACAGCCGTGTCACGCATTCATCGGACATGGACTGTGTTTTCTCTTTTTCAATATCGTAATCGGAATTCTTACAGCCTTACGCGAATCTCGCTCTGATAACTACGCTCCTGCAATGCTCTCCCTTACCTATTCTCTTACAAGTCAGCCCTGCTTCGTCTCCGTGTATCGCCCGGAGCTGCTGACCCGTTTCAGTATCCCCCTTATACGTATTCCCACGTATATACACCCTCGAGGGTGTCGGGAGCCCTTCATTATACCGACCGCGTCATCCTCTTTCATCGTCATCGACGTCTTTATTTAACCGCCCGCCGCCGTCTTGACAATCGCCTACACGGAAGAGGAAGAATCGCGAATTTCCGCGTGCGTACAGACTTTTTCCCCCTTACTGCCGCGGGGTAAACTTCCGTGGGCAAACGAAAAGAAAGAATCTCATCGTAATAAATAGGAGTGAATTTATAAAGGCTCCGGCTACTGTGATGTGTATAAACGGCTGCAGAAAAATATATTTGTAGAATGTTAATTTATATATTTGTAGAATGTTAATTTATAAAATAAAATATATTTTATATACGACTTTATATATTTTCGCTTTTACGTTTTAATCACCAAATTATATATCATGTTTTAATATGACAATGAATTTAAGTGCGTTCAATACAATTTTAATTCAATATTGTTTTAATACTAAATTTATATAAAATTTAATAGTATTTTAATATCAGTTTAATTATATCTTTATAGCTTTTAGCTTAAAAAGAACAATTTATGAAACTTCTCACACAGACCGTAACTGGAAAAATTTCAAAACGTTGTTGAGCAAAAATTGTTGTATGTCAGCGAAGCATCTCTTCTTTGTACAATTCCTATGTTATTCTTTTCATAAATAGATATTACAGGCATACAAGAAAAACAAGTTTGGAAAAACGTAAATTTGATTGCGTTTTTTTTATATCTTAAGATAACATCTTATTATGTTTTAACAAATACCCTAATACTCAAAAGCACTTTTGCAGTGACTGCAAAATAACAGTTTACTAAAATAATTAAATGTTAAATGTTAAATGTTAAATATTTTTGCGATTCTCTTTTATTTTTATCGCTATACATTCTCCTACGTGTTTAAGTTTGCTAAGAACAGAAGTATAATCATGGATGCTCGAGAGAGAGAGACGGAGAGGCAAGAAGAGGTGATTGATTCCTACTTTTCTTAAAAAAATGTAAATTAAAATAAAATTATACGCTCAAAAAAAAAAAAAAAAATTGACTGATAAACTTTTTTATAAGACATGAGTTGAAATTATTATTGTTGTTATTATTATTAATAATTTCCTTTTTAAAACATTTTTTGCTTTCTCACGTGTATTAAACTAATTTTTAAGACAAGTAAAATCATATAATTATAACGAGCAAATAAGGCTCTGAAAGTAATTAGTACGTAAAAATTTTTTGATTAATTTAAACTTATATAAATTAAAAACCGCAAAAAATTTTAATTAACACATGATATACTGATAAGAATCGTACATGTTTTGGTTAATTTTTTAGCCATTTTCACAAAATATCAGATGGTTTTAAGACAAGATCTATTTTTGAATATACATAGGTTGCGCATTTATAAAATAAAAAGAAAACATAGTAAAACTGCATAACAATGATGACTTCATCGATTTCGATAATCTTGAAATATGTTGTCAAGGTCATTGTCTTGCGTAACAATAAAAAAATTTTAGCCCTATTGTTTTTTTTTATTAAAAAGTTATTAACAAAAAAATTGACAATATAAAGATGTGTTTAACTTCGTAATTTGAATTTTACTTAGTCTAAATATTATGCTATTTGTATATTTACATATTTAAATAAATAAGTGAGAAGGAGAGAGTTCTATTTCTTTTCTTGTAATCCAATCCCAAAAAAACATAATCTTATCTTAAAGATTCTCCTCCCTACTTTGACGCTCTAAAAATAAGACGATTTTTGGGAATTAAAAAAAAAATCTATAAAGTATTTATAATTCCAAACTTTGTACATTTATTCAAGTACATTTCAAAAGCATACTTAATTTTTTATATATATAAATATTGAATATATTTGATGTTATAGTGAATTTATTGAAAACGTTTTAAAAAACTGTTTGTTCATGGTGACAGTGATTCCGTCCATTGTGTATATTCGAAATTAAAAAAACAAACAGATTCTTAATTTGTATGAGTGTGGCTATGGCATGAACTAAAAATGAACTAAATGAACTAAAACTATTGAAAAGAAAAATTTTAGAGGCTTTAAAAAAAAAGTTTGAAATTTTCTAAGAAAAATTGCTAGTTTTTCGAGCCGCAAAATTCGAATTTTGAAAATTATGTATGACTTAATTAGGGAGGACGAAACACGCTGCATACATTTTTCAACAATGATAAATAATATTGCGAAAGGTGATACAGATATTCGAGATAAAATAAGCTTCAGATTATGATATGCCTACGTGTCAAATGAAGAATTCCTGATTTTATTTATTTGTACTCTGCAATATTCAGGCTACTTTATATTGTCAACTTTTTTGTTAATAATTTTTTAGACAACGACCAACGGCTAAAATCTTTTGATTACTCAGGATCTTGACAACATGTATTAAGGTTATTGAAATCTGAGGTTGTCACTATTATGCAGTTTTACCGAAAACAAATAATATTAACAATGGTCATAAGATTAATATGATTGTTGCTCCGTTCTAAAAAAATTCCTGCGGGTCCTGTATACAATTAAGG
Organism: Cephalotes varians; assembly: GCA_037157785.1. Classification (NCBI taxonomy): domain Eukaryota; kingdom Metazoa; phylum Arthropoda; class Insecta; order Hymenoptera; family Formicidae; genus Cephalotes; species Cephalotes varians. The sequence continues at coordinate 78,375 of JANQDE010000108.1, read as the reverse complement.
ATTTTGGCTTTACAATATCAACTAAAAGTTATCAAAATTATCAAAGTTATCAAAATTAGAAAATTGCAGGCTTCTTAAGTTTGTTCTTTTTTTTTTCGAATTACTGACAAAAAATTTTAATCATGAATATCCAACCTTTGACTTTAAAACTAGCTGCGTAGAAAAAAACAACGAAAAATATTCTATTTATAATGGCTTATGTAGCGAAATGACCCTATTTTGCTGCAATTTTAGATATTTTGCTGCTATATAAATAATATAGATAAAATATAGATAAATAACTTTTAAACGAGTAAGTGGAATCAAATGGAGTAAGTAAAATTTTTGCACGAATATTTATTAAAGTTTTTTATTAGTATACGTACAAAATTTGATTTAATATATAATATTATTTTCTCAAATTTGCAAAAAAGTACTACAAAACGCGATTTTACATAAGAATCAAGAGTAAACAAAAAATTAAATAACTTTTAAATTAATAAGAGAATTATGTTCAAGTTTCACAGAGATATTCAAACATAATAATAGAACAATCTAAAATTTTTAAGTTTTTGATAATACATACTTTGAAATGTGACACATACATCTTTAAGCACGTATTACATTGAAATGAAGAGAGACAATGTAATTACATCATTGAGCCGCACGCACGCACGCACGCACGCACGCACGCACGCACGCACGCACGCACGCACGCACGCACGCACGCACGCACGCACGCACGCACGCACGCACGCATGCACGCACGTATATAAATTCCTATCACTTATTTTATATTTTTTTGTCTGTCTGGCTATCTATCTCGCGGTTTAGTCGACCATCATTTAGAACGATGCCATCAAGGTACGCAATCTGTTTTGGCCTTTGAGTTTACCGCCTCTTCATCTAGCCGCCTCGATAGTTACGAGATTGCAAGGATTCCGGCTACAAACCGCGATTCATGAGTAATGGACAACCGTTAGCTCGACGTCCTTCTCTCGATAGGATCCTTTACGCCGAACCTATCGAATCTGTTGCCTTAAGTCCAATTTGCGCGATTAAAGGTTCGAGATTATTCCCTTAGTTCGCTCGGGAATAACCTCGACAATTACCGCGAACGTCATAAATAATAATTTCCCTGTTTAATAATGATTTAAGAAGTGCAAAACAAAGGAAGACAATCGACATTCACTGAATCTTAAATAATATTTCATAATTAAACAAAGATTCTTCTCCTAAATTTTAATCATCATTTATTTTTGCAATTGGTTAATAACTAATAATTTGACAATAACTATAATATTACTATATAAGTATAATGTAAGTATTGTAAGTATGATGTACTCACTAATAATAAATTTGAAAACGTCTAGACGTATGATCTTTAGTACGTAATACATTTAATACACAGATATAAGTTTTTAAATAAATAAACTAATCTGATCTAACACTGCAGAGATTATCTTGAGAAAGAAACGCATGGATTTAAATTATTTAATTCTCACGATTTTAAGACGATAGATCAACCTTACGAAACAAAACATATAATATTTTATTCACTACCTTGTAGATTTTTCTTAAAAAATTGGCGCAAATTTCCGTTACGTTAAATAATACCAACGATGTTCGAAATTAATCCAGTTACATGATTCAATCTGCATTAAATACCGATGCAATGATACTCAATGCGAATAATTACCATCCATTACGAGAATGCATTTCGAAGCAAAGTAGAGCAGAGAAGCTCCTTCTGCGGTCCGATTGTTGCGTTGCACATAGTCGATGTAATTCTTTCCTTCAAACGGACTTTACCTCGCGATACTGTCTGCGCCGGATGCGCGACCTCCATCGACGTGGCCCTAGGCTCTGGCGTGGCCAGTAATCGTTAGATCGGTAGCACCTCGGGGGGGGGAGAGGGGGGGCGAATCACGGCGCGGCACGAAACGTTTCGTGGTTATTCGATCCTCGAATATACCCCCGACCCTCGCGCGTTCCCATTCTCTCTTTGCAGTCGTGCGGTGCGTTGGCGTGTTAACATCTATCGATTACGGCATAACTCGCGGAACGCGCCGCCTAATGGCTTATTATTATCAGCCGCGCGAAAGGATCGGGGATGAAGTTGTAGCGGATCAGTATCGCCGTATCATTAGCGGTCGGCTGCGAGGAGAATTAGACGGGTCAACCCTTCTTCCCTTCTTCCTTCCCTCCCTATCACCCGCATCGTTAACTTACACCGAGGTATGCTTTATTCAAATTGCCCACTTGCGGCAATAGGCCGGCCTTTGTGAAATAATCGCCGGTTCTGCCGATGTTTGCAATCACGCTCGTGCCGTGATAATGTCATGTGGAAAACGCCGCAATCCCTCGCATAAGAAAGATAAAAAAGAAAGAGATACGCGGATCATCGATGTGTGCTTCACGAAATAACGTGGCTGAAATCTTCGTAATCATATCTCAATTTTCTACAAAAATACCTGGCGAATTAGTCTCGCAAATTTGATCTCGCTGTGAATCGATCGAGAGTAGTTTTTGTCGTTAGTTTTCGACAGAATCAAATGCGACGCAAACATTTACTGCGAGAGCGTTTACCGCGCGCGTTTATCGGCGATATTCGCGAGCGTTAATCGCACGTAAACTGCGACTGCAGGGGATACTAGTCGGCGATATTAAGAGCCACTTCTCGTTATTGCGGCGGTGAATAACTCGGGCACGAATAATGCGCTGCAGAATTCCCAATCTCTCCTGACCGGACGATGCGCGCTTTTCTTTCCCCGAGAACACATTACACGATTGTTCAGAACAAAGAGATCGCACCGGTTCTTTATTAAATTCCTGGGAGATGCTTCCTACGTCATACCTCGGAGCGTTCAGCCCGGCCGGGCTCGCGCTGTCCAATCGTGCAACTGGTTTAACAATGAACAAGGATAGAGATCACGGCGGGGTGAAGGGACAAGCGAGAGAGAGAGAGAGAGAGAGAGAGAAAAAGAGATGCAAAGGGTGCGTTCTGAGATTTTCAATATTCACTGATCGACAGTTGCGGTTGTGGTTCATACAAGGAAGAGAGAGAGAGAAAAAAAGAACGAGAAAGCGAGAAAAAAAAAAGAATTTCATTTAGCATAAAATTGAAAGCAGTTTCCAACGATTTTAATAATGTGTGCCTGGATACTGCACCGATATAAAAGGACAAAATAATCTCAACAAGTTTTCCCATTGAAACACAACGCAGCTGACTTTAACATTTTTACGAAACTTGACAGAGAGTAAAACAGTCCAGGAAATTCGTTATAAAATTGTAAAATATCATGAACAAAACGCTATCGATTGAACGTGGTAAAAAATAACATCCATAAAAGTTACAAAATTTTTTTTGTTAAAAGTATATAATAACGAGAATTTGATGGACGAGAATAAAAAAAGAAAGAAATAAAATTTTTTAGCACATTCGTCTGTCGAAAACGTTGTCAATCACGTGTCAAATGGGAAGTTAAACAATTTATTTTTATATTCTCGCTTTTATCATTATCGAAATAATAAAATTGAAGGAACGCCGCGCTTCAGCTTTAATTGCTAAGGGCGATTTGACTACACATCGCGGACTTAGTTTATCGATCCTGACTCGGGATGTAAGCGAGAGAGTTTTGTGGTTGCAGTATATCGGAGCACTGTGCTTCAGGACGGAATTAGATCGCAGATCTAGAATCTTCCGGACACCGCCACATACCTCTCGTTTTCCTCTTCGATAAATGTCTCTCATGACGGCACGGTTGTGTCCCATCCGCGACTTAACTCCACGAACCTACGCAGCGCCACGATTTAATTGCCACAGATTAATTTCCCTTCAAACACGTTGCGCGCGCGCCATGCTGCGCCAGTTCGGTGTATGTGTTGGTCGAACTACCGTTACTTCCGGTTAAATCGGTATCCATTCAAATGCACCTTTGCTCGTTGAGTCGAGTAAGGAGTTCCGGGATAGTAATTCGCGAAGTTACGCAAACAGACGTCACTGTCGCGCGGAAGTTAACGCAATTCCGTTGCAGTGCATTTATCGCATTCATCGAACTTCTTAACTAAACCGTAAGATATACTATTCATTCTGGTTTAATCTAAGATAGAAGGCTTCTTCTATCGGAAAAAAGAGCTTTTATGAAAAGCTTTTCAATAATCTTGATTCTTTAATCTTTTGTTGCAGTGTCCTGTGTACAAGACAACTGTCTCGCCGCAGTTTGTAAGTTGTTATTCATGTTGATTCGTGTATTTGATACCGTCATGTTTCCTAAGATTTGTGTGCATACATGAATAATATAAATAATATGAATAACATATGTAATTATTTTGCATTAATAATATAATGAATTATAAGCAAAAGATCAGTCAAAATTAGCTTTTTTCACTTTTTTTAGTACAAAAAATTCATATGAAATTGATAATAAACATATCTCTATTCAAAATCTCTATTAATGTTTTCGCGAGATCGCTAATTTTAAATCTGCACTCATAATTGGCAAATTTTTTAATGGCAGATTCAAAATGGCGATCAAAATAACTATCAAGATAAATATTGAATTCTGAACTTTAATAACTTCTCTTTTAATAATATTTTACATATACATAAGTGAGGTAAATAAATGAATTTAAAAATTAATGAGACGAAAATAGTTTTAAGAAATGAAAAACAATTTTTGGCTTTTTTTGTTATATCTCAAAAAGTGTTTCAGATATCAAAAAATATTTTATATAAAAGTTTTTATAATAAAACTATTTCTGTTTAACTACATTAATAATATTTTTAAAAAATAATTACTTTATAAAATTCATTTCTTTGCAACCCTTTATATAAAAAAATATCTTTTACATATCTTTTGCATTCTTATATCTTTAATAGTTCTTGAAAAAGGTAAAAAAACTTTTTATGTAAAGAATAATTTTATCTTTTTTAGAACTGTTTCCAGTTCTATCACTAATAATTTTTAAATTCATTTATTTATTTCGTTTATATGCATGTAAAATTTTATAATTAGGATTTGATACTTTGTTTAGAAGATTTTCTTCTAAAAATTACTAATTTAATTAAAAACTTATATTTGTGGCATATTTACATTTCTTGAGAATTTACATTTCTTAAGAATCGCGTTTTTTACATATATTCGGTTACAGCTCGTTGCTAAAGCGCAAGCGACCAGAAGAGAATAGCGAGTCATAAAATTTGGCCGAAAATTACAACTATTGGGTTGGTCCCCAAAAAATCCCCAATTTTTTGCAACTTTTTTATTACGATAAAAAAATTGATACAATATAAATTAATCAAAGTATTTTCCAACATTTTCCATGTTTTTTTCCTATCTTTCCAACAACATGCGAATATCACGACAAAAAAAGGAATCAACTTTTGAGGCGATCCATTGATCCATTCATTATCTCTGCGACATTTGAGAAGCGCTCACCAGATATATCTTGCATCGATTTGAACAGATGATAATCAGAAGGGATAATGTGGTGGTTTGGCGTAAGCTGGATGCGGGAAAAATTCGCATTCTAATTCCAATGCTTCGTTGGTCTCTTTAGCAACATGTGACCTGGCATGCAGCAGGATGACCTTGCGACTGTTGCTGACTACTTGCGAGCGTTTTTGAATTATTTTTCTATCGGCAGTTGTCTTAGTTGTTTGCTGTAGCGGTAATGATTTGATTCGATAGTAACAACCCATAGAAGAGCACATCTTCCTGGTTCCACCAGATATACAGTTTATTAAGTTAACATAGTTAATTTATTTATTATTCTTTTCATACAACTTTATAATATATAGTTGAGAGATTATTTATCCTCAAATTTATAGTTACTAGGTACAACTTTTTTCTCTGAATGCATAGATAAATTTAAAATAAAAATATCTGATTGGTTGATCCATGGGAAAAACTCTAAACATCGGTCGCTGTAAGTGGCAATCGCACCGTGTCCAAATGAATCGTTCTCGATAATACATACTTAATTTTTCGAACGTTTAAATAACATATGGCATCAATTAAAGTACATATGGCATCAATTAATCATTAATATTCGCGGTATGTTTTCGATGTTCTAATATACGAAGATTTTAGCAGGTACGTGATGATACGTTAATCAGATCAAATCACCTGTCTGTGTTTTAATAAGTTTGAAAGAGTATCCGTTACGTCAGGCCACGGCTGATTGATAATGCACGAGATGTATGCATTTTCCGACTTCGCCGAACTATAGTTTCACGACTCATCATCTCATTTATCATCATCTCTAGTAGAAGCCTATGTTTTATAGTGTTGTATTTTCCCTAACTTCACCTTGTTCTCATTAGCTTTCGTTAATTCAAATACTGAACCCTACATTAAAGTTCCCTCTGGGAAGAAAAAAAAATATTTTATACCAAAATATAATTAGAAATAATTTATCACAATAATATCAATCAAAGTTTAATGAATCGATAATTGCATTACAATCGTTAATTATATTAATAATTGAAAATATTTCGTGAGCTACTTTTTCAATTATTACAAGATTTCATTTCAGCTTTTACAAACTGCACGTAATTTATTTCACGTCGCAGACAAGACATTAAATTCAATCCAAACAGTAAATAATCTGATCTGTCAACGATAATGTCGTATTTCGTCTGGAGAAACCGTTTGAAATCGTGAAGTACGAATACAGCCAGTAAAAATCTTATTTTCTAGATTTTCAGAAATATCTTTTGAATTCCTATGCTTTCTCTCGCCTCACCTCGTAGCCGGAAAAAATAAACAGCACCGCTCTCGCACACTTTGGTGAAGATCTCGGATTATATCGAGACAAGAGAACGCATAAGTGTTCTTCTGAAAACTTCCTTTGAAAATCCTCAAGGCAGTTCTCTTAATGATTGAAAGAGGAGGGCGCAGGGAGTTCGAAGGAAGGAAGTGCGATAATGTTACATCCGCTTATATTCTTAACCTCTGTGTGTGTGTGTGCGTGCGTGCGTGCGTGCGTGTGCGTGTGTGCGTGTGCGTGTGCGTGTGCGTGTGCGTGTGCGTGTGCG